>JACXGM010002103.1:0-39474 GCA_016801145.1 Umbra pygmaea | reverse complement strand
TGTGAAACCAAAAAGAACGGGATCAAATGTATACAATGTAATTAAACACGAACGTTGGTTCGGACCTTGGTCCGGACTTTTATGTGTGAAAACGACCTAAATATCTCTTGTGATTAAGTGCATAAAAAGTTATTCTGATTAAGTGCATGAAAAGAAAAAATGGTCAAGTTAAACTTTTTGAATTTCAAACAAAGGGGAAAAAAACAGTTTGCACATGCGCAGCTCATTCAGGTCTACACCACGTTCCAAATTATTATGCAAATTGGAATTAAGTTTCATAAAGAAAAAATATTTTGTTTTTCAATCAAACTGGATGGTATTGTGTATTTGGGCTTTTTGGATCACTGAAATCAATCTCAGACACCTGTGATAATTTGTTTGCCAGGTGAGCCCAATTAAAGGAAAACTACTTAAGAAGGATTTTCCACCATATTAAGCAGGCCACATGTTTCAAGCAATATGGGAAAGAAAAAGGATCTCTGTGCTGCAGAAAAGCGTCAAATTTGCAATGCCTTTGACAAGGTATGAAAACATTAGATATTTCACAAAAACTTGAGCATGATCATGGTACTGTGAAGAGATTTGTGGCACAGATGGGTTCGTGCAGATAAAGGCATAATAAGGAAGGAAACTGTCAGACAAATTCATCGGATTAAGGGAGCAGCTGCTAAAATGCCATTACAAAGCAGCAAACAGGTATTTGAAGATGCTGGTGACTCTGGAGTCCTGTGAACCTCAAGGTGTAGGATCCTCCAGAGGCTTGCAGTTATGCATAAACCTACTATTCGGCCACCCCTAACCAATGCTTACAAGCAGAAATGTTTGCAGTGGGCCCAGAAATACATGAAGACTAATTTTCAAAAAGTCTTGTTTAATGATGACTGCCTTGCAACCCTGGATGGTCCAGATGGATGGAGTAGTAGATGGTTGGTAGATGGCCATCATGTCCCAATAAGGCTGCGTCGTCAGCAAGGAGGTGGCGGAGTCATGTTTTGGGCCGGAATCATGGCGCGAGAGCTGGTAGGCCCATTTAGGGTCCCTGAAGGTGTGAAAATGACCTCAAAGCATCCTCAAGCAAATGATCTATGAGTGTGGGAGGCAGTTCGCATGAAAACAGCAGCTCTGGGAGGCTATTCTGACATCCTGCAAAGAACTTCAAGTAGAAACTCTCCATAAACTCACAAGTTCAATGGATGCAACAATTGTGAAGCTGATATCAAAGATGGGTTCTTTTGTTAACATGTAACTTGCCGTTAAGATGTTTGATTGAAATAGCTTTTGATTTTAGTAAATATGACCTCCTAATGGTGGAAAATAAACAAATGAACATTTTCAGTTCTTTATACCAGGGGTATTCAACTCTGGACCTCGAAGCCAGATCCACTCCACTTTTTCATTGCAACCCTTGAATCTGAGACTTACTTAGACCTGGGACACCTATTTTGACCTGGGACACCAGGTGAGTCCAATTAATGTTGATGTAGAACAGAAAACCTCAAATACGCCTCAAATTGATGTTCCGAAAATGCATCCAGTGGTACAGAAGCAGGTTTTTCTATTGAACCCATGTACATTGCTCCATTAATTGTCCCTTATATCCTGATAAGCGCACCGGCAATGTTAAACATCCCCAACATGTTGCTTCCACCACCTTGCATTACGTTATGGGCGCCATTTGTGTGATATTCAAAGTTCGGTCTGCACCAAACGTACAACTTTGAGTTTAGTCAAACTGAAGGACAGAATGTCCTGTTATTTTTTCTGCATACTTCATGAGATACAAGGTGGTCTTGCTTCTCTAATATACAGACCAGGGTTTTTGTCATCATATGCACCCTTTGATCAGTTTCGGCCATAAAACCCTGTAGACCAGACAAAGTCTAATCAGTTTAGTTCTTGGTCAACCAGTTTGGAGGGAAAGCCTGATATAAAGTGTCTTAGTTGAGTCTTACAAATTATAATTTGTAAATATAATCTAATAGTTTAATTTCATAATAATAAAACAATCCCTTAAGTATGTAGTAGGGTGGGTTAATAAAGGAAGAAAAGTACAATAAAAAACGGCTGTGTTTTCTAGAACAGGGTGAAGGTTAGCAGAGTCTGGGTGTAGAACAGATGATGTAGCTGGAGTTCCCCTCAGAAACAAAGCCTTGAGCCTGTATGTCATGGATTCCACAGGCCTGACTCAAACCCCCCCTTCCTCTCGGGTGGTCTCTCCCAACAACACTGACGTTTGTTGGTGTAGGGAGGGAAGTGATGTCACTGGGCCAATTGGGAGGGGGGGGCAGCAGCCTGTCAGAGGCAAACTACAGCAGCCACAACCTGATAATGAGTAGGATGTAAAAAATGAAGTAACACAATTCTAAAAACAAATGCCAAGGTGAGGTGCTGACGGAAGGGATTTGTGCCTCCACCGATTGACACGCACTGATGTGGCCATAAGAGGGAGTCAGATGCCCACGGTCAAATACGGAATGCAGTGGAGAAAAACAAAGATCGAGATGTTGGCAGAAAGTCGCATCCAACAGTGTGCTCTTGATTTCATCTTCTGGTTCCCACTTTATTATCTATCCTCACCTGAATAGCAGACCATAATGGTGCTTGTATCACACTCCCCAGTTGTACAAGAGAGATTAGGTTGCATTTCTCCTTGCTCACTGTCAGACGGCTACACTAGCGACCATTCATCGCAGGATTTTGAGATATCACAGTATCCTGACAAGCCCGCAGCATTGTGCTTCAACACCAATGCCTAATTACAGTTGTAAGGATAACTGGGAAATGATCTGTAATTTTATACAGTTGCAACAGTGGCTGTCTGTGTGGCAGCATGGAGGAATTACCACATACTCAATCATTGTCAGGAAAAGAAGGCTTTGGCTTAGTTACATCATCTCAGTATCCTTTAAGAATTACAGATAATCCTTTTGTCATAGAACTACATGACTCAGGTGAAATACTTGCTCATTTGAATGGCAGTATAGAGAACATCCCTCCCCAAGAAGTCCACAACACCTGGACTAACTGTATTGAAGACCAATGGAAAGTCATACAGAGAACACATTTCAAAATTATTTTCCACACAGACAACAGTGATGATCCATTCTCTGCATCGAACACAGAATGTACAGGATATTCCAGGTAAACAGGCAGAACCAGACCACCGAGAGCAAATGAAAAAGCTTTATTGTTCCTCACAACTTAAACAATGACAATTATAGTGCTTTGACGTCAAGCTTAGAATGTGTGAACTATTTAGCGACAGGTAGTAGTGTGTTCACTGTTATAACTTACATAAATTATCATTAAATATGTTATTTGATTTCTATTTTATCTTATAGAAAGAAGCAGAAAAAAATACAGTCATTTAACACCAGTTCCTTTCTGCAGTGCAAGAGGATAACAACCACGCAACAACTAAAGTAACAAAAGAGATCTGATATTACAACTGAAACCATGGAGCCATTTCTCCACAGATGCACATTCAGGATTTAATAACACATGACAGCGGCAGACATCTAGCCAAGTGGCCAGTAAAGTAGAGCTTAGGAATGTACAGGTACTCTAAAGAAAACAATACAGGAGGAATCATACGTTTACAATCACATACAAAAAATGTAATCTCTGAAACTCACGATACTGTGTTATTATACTGTTTCTTAGTTGGCTATGCACCGTCTCGCTACATCTCCAACATGTCTTCATACATTCCTTTATGATCAGCTTAGTTCTCTCATTAATACCTCATTTTCCCCCTAGAGATTCTGGGAATGTTTGTTTTCATAACACAACTTCTAAAAGTACTATTTAATAGTGTTCAAATACGTAAAGGTTATTAACACATTTAATATGTGAACCACTTTCTTCATGTTTCGCATGGATCAGAAACATTTGGCAGCCCAGAAAACCAGGCCTACTGTACACAGCTACACAGTGAGGCAGTTTGAACTGGGGCTATTGCACAGCAGCAGTGTCATTGGGGCTCATTCACTGACAGACATTTCAATATAATAAATTGTTGAAGCCATGCAGCTACTAAACATTGACAGATAGGCTTGGCTGAGTACAGCAACAGTTTAGTAAAGTGCAGAACTATAGCAATTAACAATTTGAGGAGTATAAACAGAACTATATGTTTAAAACATTCTTACAGATCGCAACGATCACAGTATACAAAGAGATGCTAATGTAATTACTGGGGGTTCTTCGATCTCACTCCTCAAAACATTAAAGAACAAGAATCATTTATGTTGATTAAAGAAGCTGCCCTACAAACTCAACCAATTAAAATGGGTATGCGATGGTAGAAATAAGCACTAAAGCACAAGGGGTGTTAAAGCATATGGTCAATATAACATAATTAAGGACCGTTCTTAGATACAGAGTGTATGAAAACAGCCCATAGCTGTGGAATATTGGCCATATGCCACAAACGCTGATGTTCTTTAATTATAAACTAGTTCCCAAAGCAGTAAGAACAGTAACCATTTGCAATTCCTGTGGCACTGTATATGGCCTCATATTCCACAGCTTTCAGCCAATCTGCATTCAGTATCCACAGCATGGTCAAAAAGCTCCATTCCCTTAATAATACAATCATCACAGCGTCACAATAACATCACATTATGATCGGTGTGTTTGTTTGTTTGTTGCTGTGGTTGACTGACATTAACCGTAAGGTTAACCTTAACAGGATATGTGGCCACTCGCTGAGACATTTCATCCTGTTACCATTTAAAAAGCAGTGGAAATGCCCATCTCATCTCTCAAGTGCATTCCTGTCATACGCACCACTGTGTGATGAGGACAGATGGATGCTGCTGTGGTAAAACATTGCGTCATTCAGGACCTTTTCCCAGCAGTGTAAGGCCCACAGAGAAAATTAGCCAATCACATTGATAGCACATGCACAGTTTGTTGAAAATACAGCTGACTGATAACCTAGGCTTCCTTCATATAATTCAGCAGCTTTTTCAATGTTTAAATTATCTTGTAATAACAGAAACCTGTCTGCGGAAGAACTTTAGGAATAAGTGTTTGACAAACCAAATCTGGAATAGTTGTGTGTGTTTTGCACAGATGATGGGGGGGAAATGTACAAATGCATTCATGTAATCTAACCCATTATAATAAGGCCTAATCATATGACATCATCATTCGTAAACAATGAGCTTTTCATTAGAGCAATACTGTACATTTGATCTTAATCTCTGTTAAAGCCATACTTAAAGTAGGTTAGCGTCAACGTGTGTGTTTCTAGTTGGTCCTTAAGCATGTGGGAACGCCAGCTTGGAGGTGAGCTAAAGTGATGACATCATCCGTCCGGAACGGGGTGGGAATTCCCTAATAGAAAACACTCAAATATATTACTCTCTTAACAAAGTTGAGCCTCTCTGTGGTGCCATGGTATGAGGGCTTAAACGAATAGATCAACAATAGCGCAGTAATCAAATCATGTGATATGCAGTCTAATAATGAAAACAACACAACCAGGAAAAACAGATACAATAAATTTCAGTCAAGGCATGCCATATGCCCCCAGAAACACCGGAGTGAAAACCATAACCATGAGAAAGAGATTTTTATAGGGTCCGCTGGGTGGCAAGTAGGGGGGAATGCCAGAGAAGAGTCTAGAACCAGGACAGGATGTGGTGCTGGAGGTGTAGGTAGCAGGTAGACTGCATCTCACTGAGGCGTGAGAAGAGTCTTGGTGGGGTTGGTATAACATGGGCAAAGAGAGGTAATTATGTGGCGTGACTCACACATACACTGTACAGAAAGCAGCTAGGGGGGTGGGTGGCAGAGGTGAGAATGGGAGGGAGTGATTGGTTTGAAAAGTGGACATGCATTCAGTCTAGGCATGCTCCAGGAGCCACTGGAAGAGGGGGGCGTGCTGGGGTTCTCTGCCCGTCTGGGACGTGTCCTCTCTGGGATCAGACTGGGCTGTGGTGTGGGTCTCCTCGCAATAACGCAGCAGAGCCTGGAGAAGTTCCCCCACCCTCCACTCCCTCTGATTCAGCCTGTGGAGCACTGCAGGCAGCTGGGATGACAGCAGACAACACTTCAGTCAGAACCACAGAGCTTGGGTGTGTGCTGTCCTCACAAGATCATTTTATGCCAGTCCACACTACAGAAAATGCTATTTCTGGCTCAATGGTTAAGTTTAGAGAACATAAAATAGGGAATAGTGTAAGAATTGGGGTTACTTTCAGGTTTAGGGATTATTGGTTAGGGGTAGCGGTTAAGGGAAGTCATAAAAGTTAGGTAATTGGAGTGCAGTTAGGTTAAGGGCTAAGGAATCAGGGACATGGATTTCTGGTTTAAGATCAGTGGAAAGCCATTAAGTCAATATTAAAGAAATAAAGAAATACATAAATATGGCTATGAAATAAGTCCTGAAATAAATAAATCACACAATAAATATACAACTATTCAAATATAAATATATAAATGCAGTCCAAAAAAAGAAATTGTTTTTATTTCACAATGGTGTTTTTTAAAGGAAAACCTTTATATATTTCAGTGAACTTATTTCTCATAATTCCACAACTATTTATTTCAAGGCACTCTTATTTCATAATATCCATTTGTTATATTCAAATGAATGGGGTTTGGTTATCTCACAGATTCAAACCAAATTAACAGAACCCGTATTGAAGACTTTAATGAAATACTCGGGCGGATAAGTGATCTTCAAAATATATACATACATAGATATCAAAGTTTTAATTAGTTTGAAACCGATTGAGCACTGTTTTTGTGTGGAAAATGTAATAGAACCTTCAAGCACAGGTGAGGGACATCTGCCTATGGAAATTGCAAGTGATATGCTCGCTACCTTTGTGTCGTCTGGTCTATCGACCTGAGAAATTGCAGATCTGTTTGGTGTGTCACAAAGCACGATTTAGAGATCTCCTCTGAATTGTGCTGGGTAACACAGCAAACAGATCACCGATTTCTCAAGTTGATAGATCGATCTTTTCTGAATCATGCTTTGTGACACACCAAACAGATCTGCGATTTCTCGGATTGATAGACCAGATAACACATAGGTAGCAAGCATATCTTCATAAGGTTATGACATCTTCCACATGAATATAGAGCTCAATTGTTCTCAAACTACTTAAAACTTCGATATCTATGTCTATATTTTGAAGACCACTTATCCGTCCGATTATTTCAATAGTCTTCAATACGGGTGCTGTTCATTTGGTTTGAATCTTTAAGATAACCACGCCCCATTCATTTGAATATAACAAATGGATATTATGAAATGTGCCTTAAAATAAATAAAAAATATTTATTTATTTATTGGACTGCATTTATATATTTATATTTAAATATTTATATATTTATTGTGTCATTTATTTATTTCAGGACTTATTTCATAGCCATATTTATTTATTTAATATGAACTAAAATGGCTTTCCATAGCTAAGGTCCCCACAAAGATGGGAATACAAACGTGTGTGTGTGTGTGTGTGTTTTTCAGCCAGCCATCGCTCACCTCCTGCAGCTCCCTGCATCCACTGGGGCCCAGCTGAACTACGGGTAGGTCAGCCATGGAAGCTGCCACCCACTGCAGCATGCTCCTGAGCTGGGGGTCAAAGGTCATGTGCTGAGAGCCAGTGGTCATCTCCCGGAGCTCTGAGTTGACGACCAGGAGGACCCTGTGAGCCTGGCCCTGCCCCCGGTCCATTCGGACAGACCCTGGAGGGGACAAAAAAGACAGCTATGTCCTTTCTGACATCTCTCTCTGACAAACTGTGTGCATTTCCTCTGCATTTCCTCCACATTTCCTCTGGTTGCCACTCCTCGCCACAGTACTCCTCCACCCCTCCCTGACATCCATGTGCTCCTGGTTTCCCTCTGCTGTGGAGGGGGGGCAGGCCTGTTTCCCACACTCCCTCCCACAGTGGGCTGATGAGCCTTCAGAGAGCAGCCTGCTGGTGTCTCTGGCAGACACACGGTACCCAGACAGACAGAGGCAGCGCTAGACTCTGGGGTAGTAGATGAATGAATGAGCGGCAGTGTGGCTGAATGTGTGGGTGGTGGGTGAATTCCCCTCACTCACACACGCACGCACGCACGCACACACACACGCACACACACTTCTTAATACATAACACACACTCCGCCAAGTCTCCCAGTCTAACCATTCTTAATACATAGCAGGGAAATCTGAACGCTCATGACTTTGAAGGACTGGGACAATTTTCATGTTGTGTCTGTAATATTATTATGTGTGAGAAATGTAATGTTATGTTCTGGGAATAAAAGTAGTAAGATAATATAAAACCGGTTTTCCATGAGTATCTGCTGCAGTTAATGTCGTACCGCAGGACTCCTCCTTGGTCCCTGACTCCTTGTCTTCTGTACAGTCGCTGTAGGGTGACAAATATTACACTGTTTAGATAACTGAGCAGCGCTGCGCCACTGCAGAGAGAGAAAGACTCAAGAGATAAATGACACAAAGAATAAACATAGCGAGAAGAGAAAAAGAGGGGGTGTGAGAGAAGGAAATAACGAGAGAAAATGCTGACACCGGAGGCACACCGCATGTGAGAGGATACAGCTAGACAAACCACAACTCCCAGCATGCAAACAGGCATGAAGCACATCTGAAATCAGACCCTATTACTTACAGCACATTATTTTCAGCTGGAGACTTACCTATTCCCTAGCCTTGAAGCGTTACATTACAATGTCAACTAGTAGGCTTTTGAAGATTTAGAGAAAGACCAGGCAACTCCCAGCATGCTTAGCTGTTCCTCTGGCTCACTCAGACTTTCAAACCTACATTTTTCCTGGTCGCTTCAATTTTCGTTATGTTTAAAACTTGGCACGACATATTGCCCGAAGGACTTAATTTCCATTTCTTTACCTAAATCAATTTTGTCTAAATGGCCAAATGTTTAACTGTAACAGTTGTATCTTCAGAGCTGTTGTTGTCACAAGCCTAGGGCAGCAGACTCAATTACACCCTGTTTATTTGCCTGTCCCATTGTTAAAGTGATGAATCACATACTGTATGTGGGTATCTGATCACCCTCTGAGATGGATGGGCCATCCCTGTCATACATGCCTTGAAGTCTTTTTTAATTTGCTACAGAGCATGGTAGGTGCTTCTCACTTGCACATGCAGCATGCAGGCAGACAGGCAGACAGGCAGGCAGGCAGACAGGCAGGCAGACAGGCAGACAGGCAGGCAGACAGGCAGACAGGCAGACAGGCAGGCACGCAGACAGGCAGACAGGCAGGCAGACAGGCAGACAGGCACGCAGACAGGATAACAGAAAGGCCGACGAACCTGCTGCAATGCTTCCCTCTTCTTTACATGCTGTAGCCCTACACCACACACATGCACCATTCACTCAGCTAATTCCACTTGTGTGCCGACAGAGTGGCGGACACACTGAGACAAAGACACACCCTGTCCTCTGGTTATCTACAGGATATGTAGTGGGTCCAGCTGATGTCTCATACAGTCACATCCAACAGCATTGCTGATCAGCTGAGATCATGCAGTGATTAGTGGGCGTAAGTAGAATTTGACCCTAACCCTTGGTTCTGATGATATAATAGGGTTCAAAATTTTAGGGTAAGGATTGTGTGATAGGATCTTGACCCTAAATCTGTGACCGAGGGAATGTGTACCTAGTCCTCTGTGTTTAACATTAGCATTGTTAGATTTGTGGTTAGTAGGGCTGAACGATTTGGGGAAAATATCTTATTGCGATTTTTCTGACAGATATTGTGATTGCGATTTGATTTTGATTTATTTTTAGGTCAAGCTTCAGTTCAATATTTACTATGTAACAGATTTAAAATGTAATGGAGCAATATCACATGATACGTATTACATGCATTTCAAATAATAAATGTACCTGTATGAGTTTAGCATTAGCACTGTTAGGTGTGGATGGACCAACCTGTATGAGGTTAGCTTTAGCACTGTTAGGTGTGGATGGACCAACCTGTATGAGATTAGCTTTAGCACTGTTAGGTGTGGATGGACCAACCTGTATGAGATTAGCTTTAGCACTGTTAGGTGTGGATGGACCAACCTGTATGAGATTAGCTTTAGCACTGTTAGGTGTGGATGGACCAACCTGTATGAGATTAGCTTTAGCACTGTTAGGTGTGGATGGACCAACCTGTATGAGGTTAGCTTTAGCACTGTTAGGTGTGGATGGACCAACCTGTATGAGGTTAGCTTTAGCACTGTTAGGTGTGGATGGACCAACCTGTATGAGGTTAGCTTTAGCACTGTTAGGTGTGGATGGACCAACCTGTATGAGGTTAGCGTTAGCACTGTTAGGTGTGGATGGACCAACCTGTATGAAATTAGCTTTAGCACTGTTAGGTGTGGATGGACCAACCTGTCTGAGGGAGAGAAGGACAGGTGCTCCTCATACACCTCTCCCTCTAACCCCAGGCTGCTCCAACTACTGCTGTTCCCATTGCTGCAAGAGACAAGACCAACGCTCAACACTGGTAACATGCATATCCTGACCTCCCACTAACCCAGAAGACAACACAACTAATATGCAACGCTGGTCCACACTGGTGGGTCAAGTCAGACAGAACAAACGTCATAAATAAAGTGCATCTGGAAAGTATTTACAGCGCTTCACTTTTTCCACATTGTGTTATGTTATAACCCTATTCCGAAATGGATTCAATTCATTACTTCCTTCAGTACTCTATAAATAATAAAAAGACCTCTTAAGATCCATCAGGTTGGATGGGGAGCTTTGGTGCACAGCCATTTCCAGGGCCTCATTTATAAAAATTTGTGGTGGATTTGCGTCAGAAGTGGCCTACGGATGAAATATAGGACGTGCGTACGCAAAGAAATGTTCAGATTTATAAAACTGTGCGCACGCACGTATTCTTCTTCTGCTTCTTCTTCTGGAGTGTGGATCAAGAGGTCAACCTACAGAAAACAAAAAATTTAAACAAATTTCACCAGATCCTTTTTGCAGTATATCATGTAAATTTAATGTAATCTGGTTTTCACCAAGTTGTGACAACAATCTTTGTCTGGCTCGACGGTACTTAGGACAATACATAATCACATGCTCTATGGTCTCTTGACTATTGCAATATTCACACCTTCCAACAACATGCTTTTTCATTATAAATGATGTTCCATTTAATCATGTATGTCCTAGCCTCATTCTGGACATTGTATCTTCTCGCTTACATCTGTATGTATTCCTGTTCTTCCCCACTTGTCCTTGAATGCTATACAGGTGTCTCCCAGACTGTTCATTATCCCACAAAAACTGCCATTTAGCATTTGTTTTAGCTTTAATTAAACTTTTTACTTTAGTTTTACTATATTTAATATCCACCTCTATATCAGGCAGCTCTGCTGTGTTTTTTGCACACCTATCTGCCAATTCATTACCTCCTACACCTATATGAGCTGGTACCCATATAAATGTAGTACTAATACCTGACTTAATCAGATTGTTAGCTAGTTGCAGTATGTCATACACTCTATCCTGTCTAGACTCAGATTGAAGAAATTTAAGGCTTGTCAAAGCTGAGGTTGAGTCTGATGCAATCACAGCTTGCTTAGGTTTACTGCTCTCTACCCAGAGCAAGGCCATCCATATTGCTAACAACTCTGCTGTGTATACAGCTAAATCATCATTGATTCTTTTGGCAGATTGAATGTTTAATTGAGGGATAACATACGCAATTCCCATTTTCATATCAGTCTTCTTTAATGCATCAGTATATAATGATTCCTTCTTTATCATTCGTTGAAATGTATCCCTGTACCCTGTCATGATCCACTTCATGAACCTCTTTTCCCTCCAATAAGCCCAAGTCAACAGGAAACTCTAGCAAAAGCCAAGGAGGGACAACTGGACAGACCACAGACAAACGCACGTCCTACGCCGTTTTCCCTTTATAAATCACAATCAAATCTAAATGTGGCGCAGCTTTTGCGGCTGCATGTCATGCCCATATTTGCCAATAAATAGTAGTCAGTGAAACACCCCGAAATTAATATTCACTGATTGAGAAATCATGGCAAACAAAGAGAGGAAAACCAAAAAAGAAACTTTACTCGATGTGAAGTAGAAATTATTGTTGGCGAGGTGTAAAAGAGGAGGAAAATGTTGTTTGAAGGGCACAGTGTGGCCATTACTAATGCCAAAAGGAGTTGGTGGCAAAAGTTTGCAAACACTAAGAATGAAGCAGCCTGAGAGGTGGACCATGGCCGGAATATAAAAAGGTGATGAGACATTAAAGTCAATGTCAAAAAGCTTCTAGCGCTTCATCGCGAAAGTCTGCCATGGTTGGGGGAATATTAGTTAAATTAGTGAGCAACATGTCTGCATCACAAATTATTTGGACATTGATGGAATGAAAATGCTTACGATTAATGACAGCATTACTCATTCGGTGCCCTCATTCCCACGAGTGCAGTCAATAGCACAGATACATTTGGGAAACCGGATATATAGCTGCAAATTGTGCTTTTGTGTTTGCCTGTTCACCCGCGGTGTACGGAAACTTCATGTAGGCTAATTATGCGACAAGCCTATTATACCTAACAAGTCTGGCATAACCCGGCTAGGGTTGGCTGAGATCCCTCTGACCTCTCAGCCAATTCCCTCTGGAAAGTGCCAGTCGCCACGAATTCTGTTATTATGAAAGGCGCCACTAAATAAAATGCACTATTAGGCTATTATTATTATTATCTTCTAACAGCGCAAGATCAGCCATCGTGCATCAATACGCATTGGGATGGAATGGCTTTTTATAACCATCCATTTCACTGTATCTGATAATCTACAGATGTCGGTATTAATCTAATTGTAAATGGGAAATAGTTCTGCGTAAATTGATTTTTTGCACCTTTCAAAATGGTTAAGACATGCGTCACGATGGAACACATTTAAAAATGAAACGAACTAAACGCATATAAATGAACATTATGATTCTGTAGCAGATGACGACATGTACTATGAAAACTACTTTACCCAATGGACAATAATGACTATCTATCATCATATATTTGTCTTTCTGCTCCGCCAGACAGAGACATAGACAAGAATATAAGTTTTAAACATGATTTTGTTCTGTTAACCATATTATTTATGAGGATGAATTACATAACATGCCAATATAATTACAGAACATTTTTGAGTGTTCTTTTTTGCAAATGTGTCTTTATTTGCATTCATGTTGGCTACAATCTTGTTTTATTGTATTTGTATTTCACCACAGGCTGTTGATTGTGAGAATGGCTTTGTAAAATGTTCATATTAATGAGAGGCAGTATTTTGATTTCGTGTAGCTACACAACGGTCTGCAGTTTCAGACAGTTTCACGTGTTTCATCTATCTGCCGGCGGTGTCGCCATTTCTCATTTCACCAGTTTTTGTGCGTACGCCTGGGTCAGAGTTGCTGTGAAGGACCACACATTTTCCCATCCAGTTTGCTTTTTATAAATCCCAATTATTGCATAGAGAGCGGCGTACGCCTTCTTGTGTGCGTACGCCATGTTTATTAATGAGGCCCCTGATCTCTCCAGAGGTGTTCCTTCAGGTTCAAGTCTGGGCTCTCAGAGTTGTCTTGTAGCCACTCCTTTGTTATCTTGGCTGTGTGCTTAGTGTCATTGTCCTTTTGAAAGATTAACGTTCACTCCAGTCTGAGGTCCAGAGCGCTCTGGAGCAGGTTTTCAGCAAGAATGTTTCTGTACATTGCTGCATTCATCTTTCCCTTGATCCTGACTAGTCTCTCAGTTCCTGCCACTGAAACAAATGCCCACGGCATAATGCTGCCCAGGGACGGACTGGCCATCGGGAGGATCGGGAGTTTTCCCGAACGGCCGGTCCATTCCATTACTTTGATGGCCGTTCGGCCAGTTACAATCCTGGACGTATTAAAACAAGTGATAGTAGGCTGAAATGGACTGGCTGTTGCGCTCTGTGGCCGGGCCATCAATTCGAGAGAGAGAGTTCGTCTATATTTAGATGAGGAGAAACCCAGAGTGAATGAAGAACGCGGGGAGCGACAGATGTCCAGGGAGATCTGCCTTGGAGGCGAATTCACTTGATTGGTTGATTCAAAACTGAGGGCGGACCTCACATGTCATCGGAAATGTGCACATGAGCATAGTTCTCCGTTTTTAATCATATCTAACCGTACACCTAACCTTAACCACACTGGAGTGTTAAAATGTAATCCTGTGCTACATTATATATATAAATCGTAATTATAAATCAAAATTAAACTTAATGGGAGGTCCACCCTCAGGTTGAATCAACCAATCAAGTGACTTCTGCCTTCAAGGCAGATCTGCCTGGAGAACACTTTTCAATAACTAAAAGTCCTATGAGCTCATTGGGGCCTTCAAAGCTGTGTTCTTCCCCAGATCTGTGCCTTGATACAATCCTGTCTCAGAGGTCTAAAGACAATTTATTGGACTTCATGGCTTGGTTTGTGCTCTGACATGCACTGTTAACTGTGGGACCTTATATAGACAGGTGTGTGCCTTACCAAATCATGTCCAATCAACTGAATTTACCACAGACCTTAATTTTGAGGGTCTTGGCAGAGGCTGTGAATACTCATGTGCTTTCTTAATTTTTAATAAATTACACAAACACAGTTCTGTCACATTGTCAGTATGGTTTATAGAATTTTGAGGGAAATAATGAATTTAATCCGTTTCGGAATAAGAGTGTAATAAAACTAAATGTGGAAAAAGTGAATCGCTGTGAATACTTTCTGGATGCACTGTATTTATTATCTGTGGGGAAAAAAGACTGTAAATTTTATTACAATAGCCATTTTAATGTGAGGCTCAAAATCCTAAAACCTTTGGTCAAAACTACAACCGGTCACTACCCAATGACATATGATCACTGCATGTCCACAGAAACTTCAGATTGGGAACTGTTTGGATTGTCACATAACAACACACCGTATCACTGGAATTTACTAAGAATATCAGGCTGGCATGAACCTACAAGCCGTTTACTCTGGTATGTAGACAAGAATGTGGAAAAGAAAATAATAGCTCCACCAATATTTGTAGGTATTTATTAAGGCAAAGATAAGGTGGTATGGGGTAAAGGCATGTTTGAGTATTAGACACATTTCTTTGGTTTATTATTTGTTCAGACATTACAGTTGGTTTCCAATGGCATTTTGAAGACAAACAGGGTAATGAAAAGCACATGGAGGATGGATGTTTTTTGGAAAGTTAGAGGCTGCTACAGACCTTCCAAACATCTCTGTATATTTTCAACAGACCCAAGGTTTCCCACAGCACTTCGTCAGTAAGGCGGCCGCCCAGACTAGTGCCGATAGCCACCGTAACTGAGAAGTCCCAAAAAAGTAAATGTGACAGTAGTTATGTGTCCGACCAGCGCCATCTGCTGGTATTTTAATATCATTGCGCTATGTTAAGTGCGCAGCAATAAACAGTGAACTTGATCACCGTTGCGCACACTTCCCCTGAGACCCTAAAGTACAAAACAACTAGCTGCTCTCCTCACAGACTACACGTCTCAGTACCTAGTAAGAGAAGTGGGCATTTTGACTGACTTCCATGGAGATAAGCTGAGTACAGGAACAATACTCCCACGATGAGACTAGAGACTGGCTAAGACCACCTTACTCTTAGAACACAACAAATTCACACCAACTGATCCCGTCTCCGTCTTGAAGGATCCAACCAGCTAATGACCAACCCTCCTGGTCATCTCTGAAACAACATGAGGCAACTCCGTTTCCAATAACTAGATCTACTTTTCTGTGGTAATGTAACTGAAGTAGCACGGACCGATGTGCATTAGCTTAATTTAACTTTAACTCAGATTTAAAATCTAGGCTGAATGCCACCAGCATGGTTTAAAGCTTGCATTTCAATCCATCTGTGGACATTAACAATGGTTTACAATCATTTGCAGGCATGCGAAAAAACAACACTCAAAGACAACAGTGTTAAAATGGTGAAATATTAGTCTTCTAAGCTAAACTAGGTGTACAGTACCTCATGCCTTGCAAAACCCCTGCTAAAAAATACAACAGAACAGTTTGGGACTACATGACATTCTTTCTGAATGTTCCCTACCTGTCACTGAGGTGGAGAAAGCTGCTGGTTTCGTCGGCGTGTTCGTCCTCAAAGCTGACGTTGGACCAGCTGCCCAGACTGTCATCTCCCACACTCAGGCTAAGCTGATGAGGAACCATGGACTCCGACGCATCTCGTCCAGGAGAGCTACAACATGGAGAGGTCAGATGGGAACCGCAAACATCAATATACAGTACATTTACACACAGAGATACAGTTCATAAGACTGCCAATATATTGTAAAGAAATATATCTAGCATTCAAGACTGGCCTCTGTGGCTTTTAACTACTATTATTCTATTGTTTATGTAAAATAAAAACATAGATAATTCTCCAATAAATTCTGCCAGTCAGAAATTGTGCATCATAAAAAACAAAAGAATTGCCAAACCCTTACTAACCAAAAACACCAAGGTTAACCATAAGTAAATGCATGTGAACAGTCACAGAATCTTCCAGACCTTGACTCACCACGTTGTTGTGCTTTACAGTACAACCCTAGTGCTACAAGTTTGGTAGTGTACACATAAAAAAACTTAAACAAATATGAATTGCAATCTACAAATTGCACTGTGACAGTTTTTTACCTTTACATTACCTTTGAAGTGGCAACTTTTGATATATAACTGGCAATTATGATAACATCGGACCATCCTTCAAGCAAAACCCAAATTCTGTTAACCTGGCAAAAAAAACACAGCAACATCGCGGGACAAGATTTGCAGCGTACATACAATCACATCTGTATTTCTGTGCACGTGGCCAACTGATTTAACACGCCGGCCAATTCGTTAGATACACCTGTTCAACTGCTTCAGCCAATCGTGTGGCAGTAAGTCAATAGATTTAGGCATGTGTATACATGGTCAATCCCTACTGGGATTTTCCTGCACAACCATTTCTAGGGTTTACAGAGAATGGTCCAAAAAATAAAATATCCAGTGAGCTGCAGTTCTCTGGGAGAAAAATGCCTTGTTGGTGTCAGGGGAGAATGGCCAGACTGGTTTGAGCTGATAGAAAGGCAACAGTAACTCAACCAATAGTTACATCCAAGGTGTACAGAAGAGCATCTCTGAACTCATGTCAAACCTTGAAGCAGATGGGCTACAGCAGTACAAGACCACACCGTGTGCCACTTCTGTCAGCTAAGAACAGGAAACTGAGCCTACAATGTGCACGGTCCCACCTCAATTGGTCAATAGATGATTGGCTGCCTGGTCTGATGAGTCTCATTTTCTGCTGCAACATTCAGGTCGTAGGGTAGAAATTTGTGGTAAACAACATGAAAGCATCCATCCTGCATTGTATCAATGGTTCAGGCTGGTGGTGGTGCTGTAACTGTGTGGGGGATATTTTCTTGGCACACTTTGTACACTTTTGTACCAATTGAGCATCGTTTAAATGCCAAGCACCACCTGAGTATTGTTGCCGACCATGTCCATCCCTTTATGAACAGTGAGTGTACCCATCTTCTAATGGCTGCTTTCAGCAGGATAACATGCCATGGCACAATGCTCACTTTTAGTGGTAAGATAAAATGTTTCATGAATACCGGCCCAGGTTATGAAAATGCTTACTTGTGAAGTCGAACATGACCTCTGGCCTTCAGACTCAGTTACAACACATTGGTACCTGAGGTTGGCTGCCTGGCATGCGTTGGACAGTGCTGATGCCATGATGTCAGCAGTCAGGCTCTCCGCGAAGCTGGGCCCATCGTGTCCGATCCCGCTGTCAGCATTAAGGCTGGTGTTGCTTAGCTCGCGCTTGGCACCCTCCGTTGCCATAGTGACCATCTGTTGGGCAAACACGGCCCTGCGGTCCAAGTCAATGTGGATCTCAGGGATCTCCAGGCTACACAGCCCTGCCTCTGTGTCCCGCCTCCTCCGGCCCGCCCCAGCTCCGAGTCGTCTGCTGGGCTGTGTGCAAAACGGACACTCGCTAACCTGGAATTACAGACAACAGGCAAACTCAAGATGGATTTTGAAATCAAAATGAGTAGTTGTTAGATTGTCAAAAGCAAAGCTCTAAATAACAATTAATACGAATGACATTGGTGCAGCCAAACGGTAGTGCGGTGGTAAGATGAAAAGCTTCAAAATGTGTTTGAATCCTGTTTTTGTTATACTGATGACATCTGGTCGTCAAGCAAACAAGCTCGAAGCAGCCAGGTGAGGACAGCTAGACGTCAGGCAGGGCTACCTTACCCCATCGCTCTCTAGTGACTCTCTGATAGGTCTGGCATCTGGGAGCTCAGGTGTGTTCTTGTCGCATTCTATTTATTAATTATTATTTATTCTGATTTATATTTTCAATGGCAAAAACCAGACTATAGTTAGTCCCTTCCCAAACCTGCTATATAATTTTGATCCGAGATTAATCTGTGTTTTAATTCATTCACATTTGACAGCCCTTCTTGATTTGATAAAGGTTGCTTGTGTATACATTCACAAATACTGCAATCGAACAGCGAACCTTTATACTGTATGAGAGCATGCAAATTAGTGGAGTTAATCTTTGTGAGATGGGTAGTGATTTTTTAAAAAGAAATCCCTTTTATTTTAAATTAGGCATGTCACAATCCAAAAACAAATCTATAGAACTTAAACCACGTATTGTACCTAGAACTGAAAATACAAATGAGATGACAATACAGATGAGTTATGTTTACTGCCAGGCAGGTTTTAATAATTTAGGGGTCTTGCAAGATGTTTTTGGTATTTTACATATTCGGTCTACTACATTTGGGTTTGCTAGAAATCCGACAATTTAAATCAAATTAACCCTAATCTCTGACATATTTCAGATTGGATATGGTCAACCTCAAATACCAGCAGGAATGGGTTTTGATTTTCCAAACAAATTGACTCAGTCTTGCGTGTGTGTCGGTCTTCCATAAGTAAAAAAATTATATTTAAATGTACTTGAAATGTATTTTATTAATCCTAAATATATTTTTTATATATTATTTTGGTATGTACATTTTGAAAGTATACTTCAAATATACTTGAATATATTGAATGCATACTTACGTTTAAGCATAAGTATACTAGAAGTATAATACTGGAGAATAATTTAATTATACTTTTTTTTACTAGATGCATATCAGTCTGCGAGACATCCTGACCTGGCAGTACCGGCAGGTTGTCTCCCCCTGCGTAGAGCCCACAGCCCCCCCCTCAGACAGCCTGTCAGAGTCTGGAGCCGGCTGTGCTGAGTGTCCGGCCGAGGCCAGGCCCATCTTCAGCGTGTCATCCACTATCTTCCTGGCATAGTGTTCTATGACCTAGAGAGACAAACGTTTAAATTGGCACAAGCTAAAGAGTGATGGTAAAATAATACTAATGACTAATTCCAAATGTCCATGATTAGAAGTAGTTGTATAAAATACAATTAATTTGCCAAACTGACCTGCATGACACCACTACTGTTTTCTCCACCATACAGGCTGCCTGTGCTGTGATACTGCCTGTTGAGGGCCTCTTTGGTCAGAAGAGGGCAGGAGAAGGAGTTCCTGATTAGGTTTTCCGCCATGTCCTCAAGCTTGGACCTCTTGTACAGGCACGAGTCCGTCAGGGACTTGGGTAGTCGGACTGAAGAAACACGGAGTTTGCGCGAGACGTCGCAGGTGATGTCGTACGCCAACGACTCCGCAAAGCTCACCAGCTCCATGTACTCCCTCTGGCTTCCATCGTCACTGTCGCTGGAAGGGGATCCCACACTTCCTGCTTCGTCCCTGGGCACAGACAGCTCGGCGTTGGGCCCCCTGCGGCCAGCATTGTGGAGCCTTCTGGAGTAGCCGTACCTGGAGAAAGCGGGTTGTTTCCTCATGTTGTGGGCCGCGTGGGCCAGGCCCAGTTTGATGCAGCGGTATGCCAGGCGGCTGGCATATTGATCCAGAACCAGCTCCCTGCTGCCTCCCTCTGTCTTCAAGACTCTGATGAGGTAGCCAGCATACTCGTCTGTCACGCTCTCACAGCTGGGGTACTCTGAGGTCAAGCCGGAGCTGGATGTGTGAAGGACGTCCCCGGCCCACTGCTCAGCCTGACGACCCACCCGGCAGTCTGTGCTGTGTTCCCTCGGCCTGGGTTGGTGGTGGAGGTGAGGGCATTTTCCTGGCCTGTCCTGGCTGCCTCGCTTGACCGCTCCGCGATGCCCCGAACCCATCATCCTCTTCACGTCGCTGATCACCTCGCCTGCCACCTCGCCAGCGTAGATCCACAGAGTGTTCAGGGTTTGCTCGGAGAACTGGGCCACACTGTCTCTCCTCCCCTCCCGCTCCTCCACTGTCGTCCTACCTCCATCCTCCAGTCCCAGGGTGTCCATTTCAGTTGCCAAGGACACAATGTGGCACGCTAGTCGCTCCGCGTAGTGTAGGGCTCCCATGTCGCCCGTCTTGTGTCTTCTAACTGAGGAGTTGTGTTCTGGCTGTGAATGCCGCTCCATCTCGGCGGTAGAGTTAACTCCTACTCCACCGTCTTCCTCATCTTCCTCTTCATCATTTCCGTCTGCCTCTTCAGACAGAGACCTAAACAGTTTCAGCATGAAGTCAGCCTTGTCCGTCTCAGAGGGTGAGTCCTGGGGCTCGGGCTCAGGCTGGTCGTGGGGAGTGGGGGGTGGGGTGGCAGGGGAAAACTCCTTGGCCAGCTTCCCTTTCAGCTTCTTGGAGAACTGCTTGATTCGCTTCTCCTGCGACACCTCGCTGGGCTTCTGCGGGGTGGAGGGGGGCGTTCCAGGGGTCCGGTTGGACTTGTTTCCAGGGCTAGCAACCATCTCCTCACTGGTAACCGACCTCCTGCTTTCCCTTCCGCCCATCTCAAACCCTGGTACCTCAAGCGTGTCCTTCATCATGACAGGATGGGTCTCGGAGACCCCGCTGCAGGTCCTGGAGCTCGCCTCGCATGTCACGCTCCCTTGGATCTGAGAGGGAACATGGGCAGAGGAGGCGGAAGTCAGGTCAGTGACGCTACCCTTCTGTCCAGATGGAGGTCCTCGACCCGCTACTGTTTTAGAAAAAAAGTCAGCACAGTCTTCTACCTTCCTTTTCACCTTTGAGACAGTCACCAGCTCGCAAGCTTCACTCACGATCATGTCCACCATGTTGCCAGAGAAGTTTTGAAAGGGGGTCTTCGGCAGCAGGTCCGTCTGTGGGACAGCTGCGGTTTCAGAGGAAGCTGAAGTCACCGCTGGGCACTTTGAGGTGTAGCTCCTCCTGGGGCTGCTCTGCGAGGTGTGGGCAAGGCTGGACTTGCACTGGCAGGTCGCCTCGGAGGTGTGAAGGTGTGAGATGGCCTGGCCTGCCTGGGGGACTGAGACACAGCTGGCCATCCCAGATACACAGCACAAAGCCTTCTTTACTCTGCAGCCATCTTCCCCCGATGGACCTGGAACTTGCTCTGCTGGGTCAACTTGAAACACCTGGTGGTCGGCGGTGGTACTGCAAGTAGTGTGTGTGTCATCTGCACTGACGTAGCAGATGTTGTCCAGAGAGACGCTGATGGCTGCCTGGGTAGTGAAGGCCACATCAGCCTGTGACAACTCAATGAACGCTTCCTGGAGGACAGACTCCGAGAGATCAGAAGCATAAGAAGACACCACCTCCTCCTCATCATCATCATCCTCGTCCCCAATACCAAAAGTCCAGTTGCTGGGTGTGATAGGGGTAGAGGGGTGAGAGAACTGACAAACTTCCATCATTCCCTCAAACACAAGCTCTTCGGCCAAATCAGCGGCAAACTGTGTCACTGTGCTGTTGAACATCTGCTTCTTGACTTTTAAGAAGTCCTTCAGAGCACCCGACACTGCCTCTCCCACCAAGAACCCAGCCAGTCCATTGATGGCCCTTTCCTTCAAGACGTAGGCGCGACGCATGCCAATCTCCTGAAAGGCCATCTGGAATACAGAGGAGGTAAGTCTAGCCGCCAGGTGGCAGAGGGTGGTGGTGCAAGAGGACACTCCCTTCTGCAGGTCCCTCAGAGCACTGCCCAGACTCATGTCCACCAGGTCTGTAGCAAACCTCTGGATGCCGTCTTTCAGAGACTGGGGCTTCTGCTGCAACTTGGAGACAGTGACCGTTTCCTGGATCTCAGATAACTTCATAACGTATCCAGACTGGTTTTGGAACTCTTTGTGGCAGACGCAGCTCAGGTTCTTGTTGTCGTTAATGTCCACGGGAGACTGGTAGCCACACACGGAACCCAAGATTTCCTTTGACAAGCTGCTGGCAAAGTCTGAGTACGTCTTGTAGAGGGAACACAGGTCCTGGGGTTTACGGAGCTCTGACTCATCCCCATCTCCCTCTGTCTTCCAGAAGTAGTCCAGTGCTCCTCCATCTCCCAGAGGGCTGAAGGCTGAGGAGCTGACAGGGCTAAACAAGGGACCGCCACTCTCCTCACCAGACTTTTGGGCCGGCCGAGGGGAGGCAGGGGAGCCAAAGGGAGAGCTAGGGTGGAGGGGGCTTCTGAGTGGGGTGGGTTTCTTCAAATTAGCAGGAAGGGTGCGCTGGTCGAACCGATGGGGGTTCATGGTGGACGAGCTTCGGGACACTTTCTTGGAACCTGACTTGCCAGTAGCAGCTTCAGAGTGCTTCTTCTGGCCTAGCCCAGTGGTGGTGGTGGTAGAGGAGGTCTGGTCTAGAGGCAGGGTCAGCGTGCAGCTCTCTGAGCTTAGCTCGTCTAGCTCATCAAACTGGTCAAAGCTGTCAAAGAACTCGCTGACCTCAGAGTCTGAGTCTTCTACCCTGTCCGTTGGCCCCCCAGGAATCTGAGGGATGTCCAGCGTAGCTTGTAGACTCTTTTGGTAGCCAACCTCGTCTAGAAAAATGATTGGACTAGGGCTAGAGCCGTCGGATTCCTCTGATTCGCTGATAGGGCGTACAGGAGAGGGGAGCCGGGCTCTAGGGCTGCAAAGAGTCCACTGCGACTCCGCTCCTCTGGAGCTCTGTACAGTAACGGATACGTCTGGGGGAGACCTACGATTAGTTGAGGACTTCCTGGGGGCGGAGCTGATTATGATCCTGGAGCCTGATAGGTCCTTGTCTCTCTTGTGAACGGGTACTGTCTGGGAAGCCACATCACGCTGGTTTCCATGGAGATGAGAAGAGCCATCAGTTGTGGAAACAGCTGAGGAAGGTAAAAGGGGAAAATAAGTAATAATAAATTATTAATTTCATTTAACAATTCACAGAAAATTATTACTTGAAGAGCTATAGAATGTTCTTTTGCATTGAACTGAGCTGAACCTACAGTGGTCATCATCTTCTAGATGTTCCAGGGCGGTGACAAAGTCATCTTCAATGGATGACACAGACTGGTTTGTGTCATCGTCCTCGGGTTGGCACTGTTCAGCCGTGCCCCTGTGTAGGGCCTGGAGCTCCAAGGCATAACGGACCCCCGCAGCATAACGGCCCAGCAGGCCCACCAACACACCTAAAATAGGCTGGCTGGGGCTGGAGCTGTTCCTCAAAACACATACCGCCTTCAGCCGGCACTGCTGCAGTGGACGACCGAGAAGAAAGAGTAAGAGTTTGTTGGTGGCCTGGTACAGTGGTTTATTTTTACTGATCAATCAGCAGTTTAATTAAAAAAAACAAGAACAGTATCAGTTCCTATCATGTACAGAAGTGCATCAAAACCAAGACAAGCAAATCATCCAACAGTCTTTGACACTCAAAGGAAATAACAGAAGTTTTTTTAGAGAGAGGGGCTCTCCTAGGACAGCCTTGTTATGACGGCATGTCTGCCTGTGGTCTAAAGTGTTGTTGTATACGCAGAACAGAAAGACCAGTGCCACTTCTGTCCTGGCCACTATGGCTTGAGTGGTTCAGTTTTAGTTGCATTGACTGTTTGTATGTCTGCCACACACACACTAATCACACATGTGTGTATGGCAGTCTCAACCAATGTCACCGCAGAGCTGCAAAGCCAGACTGAACTAGCAGAAGCAGGACAAACCTGTCTAGAAAACAAGCAGCCACACTAAGACATTTTTACACCTGGCTCTGTTCAACAGGTTAAAAACACAGAAAATCGCTCATGAATATACTGAAATACTGTTTTGGATGCTGCAGCCTATAGCGGGAAGAAACAGTCCCTCCTTGTGGCCTGTTTCAGCCCTCAAATCTCCTTCACACCTGAGTAGCAGAGTCCCGCCGGTCAGCTAGCCTCCTGTTGTCCTTCAGTAGCAAAACCTCTTCGTTTCTCAAACTAGTGACATGGAGCGACCTCAGCAGCTCCACCAGATCCCCTGGTAGAGCTGACAGGGCCTGGGGGCAAGGTGAGAACTATTTGTGCAGATTATACAACTATAACAGTACATTCCAAATGCAGACTAACACAATTGAACGATAGAGGGGTCACAGCGTGGGTAGTAGTGATTACCTGTATAGTTATATCCTCCCCTTCGGAATAGCCCGGCAAACACACAAAATGGATCTGAGGAAAAAGGACAAGCTAGGGAAATCCTGTAGATTCTAAAGTTATAATCAAAGTAACATATTTAAAAATGTTTTAAACCCACCGTTTTGGCCTGGATGTATAATATGCTATTTATAATGTAAATTATCTATGTAATCTCTGTCAGTACCACTGTCATACCGACGTTAGCCACCGAAGTTAGCCATTTACTAGTTAACAATTCTAAGTTTAAAGATCCACATGCTCTATGTAACTATCCATTCATTCGTCCTGGCAGGCCAGAATGTGATTTATATATTTATGTTTTTACTGAACACAGGACCAATACAGGGACAGTATAACCAATGCATTTGTTGCTGGTTAGATATTTTGAAATGTCAATTCTGCTATTCTGACATTGTCTTTATTATGTATTATTTAATGTTTTCAACCCCTGGATCCAATGCTACCGTAGTTCACTATTCCTAAAACTTTTTTGTTTTCGACTAAGTTACATAGTGCAGGTTTAAGTTGAGTGGTTTTGATTACACGAGGCAGAAATCATGACACAGAGCACAAATTATGACATACTGTTGTACAGCACACAATTTTCAGGGACCCTTTTTAGCTCAACAGCACCACCTTTACATCCAGTGGCCAAAACTGCACAATGCATCTGTGAGGTTGGCTTAGAATTTTGGAAATAGGGAAAAGTATTAGGGTTAGGTGTAAATTATTAGGGTTAGGTGTAAAGTATTAGGGTTAGGTGTAAAGTATTAGGGTTAGGTGTAAAGTATTAGGGTTAGGTGTAAAGTATTAGGGTTAGGTGAGGAATTCAGTGTTATTGTTAGGGAAAGCAGTACTTGGATCAGGATTCACGTTTGGGTCGTGAAGTGGATGTTACGAGGCACACCTCTGTGACGCGAGAGGCGTCTCTGGTCGGCAGCTCCAATCCCACACTACATAGTTCTTTTCTGCTCCTCAAAAGACTCTTCATACAGTGAGGCCCAGTATCACGCACAGTCTACAACAAAACATAAGGTTAGCTCGAGTTACACACCCTTCCACACACGGCACCAGTTTATGACTGCTCCAATCCAACTCAAACCGTAGATTGTGCTGATAACGCATCAGTTATAGGCCTGATTAATCACTAGTCTCTTCTTAAAGTGGCCACCTGACACTGGTGAAGTACCATACTACTGATGAGTAACCGAGAGGTTGCTAGGACGAATCCTTGAACCTTCCTATTTTTCTATCCTTGAGCAACATTCATTCCAAATTTCTCTGTGTACAATAAAGAACGTGAATAAAAGGAATTCTCGTACCTCCTTCCTGATGGAAGCTCTGGACCTAAGAGGAACTCCTTGAA
Source organism: Umbra pygmaea (assembly GCA_016801145.1). Taxonomy (NCBI): domain Eukaryota; kingdom Metazoa; phylum Chordata; class Actinopteri; order Esociformes; family Umbridae; genus Umbra; species Umbra pygmaea. The sequence goes on along the minus strand of JACXGM010002103.1, from coordinate 13,601 downwards.
TACGAGCACAGGCATCCATGTCACCAGGGCTGGGTGTCGTGGACTGGCCACTTAACTGTAGGTGACCGACCGGGGAAAACAAGAGAAGGTGAGAGTGAGACAAATGACAGAGCGACACCACATTAATTGTATTTTCATTCTATTCTCAAAAGAATAAAAATTGGGATCCCGGTCTGTTGCACGTAAGTGGTTTGCAGATGACTTCAATGAGATTTCACAGCAGGATTTTAACTTTTGTCACTGAACAGCAGATCTGCTCTGCGGTACATCAGGAGATGTAATCTCCACTTGTATGTGGTCTGCAAGGTGCAGGATTGACACCGGCCAACACTGATGTTCTGCAGATGCTACGTGCTGTTCTACTTTCCAGCATGAACCACAGTGCATCAGCATTATACAGTAGGAGATGTTATCACAATCAGCGTGGTATAGTGAGATACTGTAATGTATAAAAAGACCGTTAAAGCCACTCAACATATCTTAGTGCCGTTTAGGCCTATATTACAGCCTACTGTTGACATTTCCTCACATTATGTTAAAGCATTTCCCAGAACAGTCAGGGCAGAAGCCATCATGTTATCTGATATACGAAAATAACAGCTATGGATGACAAATCTCGGTACACAGATATTTTTATTTCTTATATGCATGTCTTTAAAAAATATTTAATAACAGGAACTATGGCTTTCACAGTGTAAATGTTCAATAAACATCTTAAATTTTAACCACATTACCAAGGCAAGGCAAGGCAAGTTTATTTATATAGCACATTTCATACACAATGGCAATTCAAGGTGCTTTACATAAACAGGAAAACATAAACATTTAAAACAGATGAAAGATAAAATTAAAGCAATAAAATAAAAAACAATTAGAAAAATAGTACAGGTTAAGATAGAAAAGACTGAATGAACCATATAAAATATAGTGCAATCAGTTCGGACTTAGCACAGTGTTCATTCAATAAATACGTAGCTAAACAGATGTGTTTTTAGTCTGGATTTAAAGATGACTACTGTTGGAACACATCTGATCTCTTCTGGGAGCTGGTTCCAGCTGCAGCTGGCATAGTAGCTAAAAGAAGATTCTCTGCATTTTGAGTGAATTCTTGGTATCTCTAGCTGATGTAATCCTGATGATCTGAGTGGTCTGTTGGGTTTATATTCAATGAACATATCTGCAATGTATTTAGGTCCTAGGCCATTGAGTGATTTATATACCAGTAATAATACTTTAAAGTCTATCCTAAATGTGACTGGGAGCCAGTGTAGAGACTTGAGGACTGGCGTGTTATGCTCATATTTCCTGGTTCTGCTTAGAATCCGTTTTAAGATGATAATATGCTGATTTAGTTATTGCTTTAACATGACTACTGAAGCTAAGGTCTGACTCCAGAATCACACCAAGATTCCTGACTTGATCTTTAGATGTTTGACCCCTAGCATCAAGGTATGCGTTCCCCTTGAGAACTTCATCTTTGATTCCAAATGCAATGACTTCAGTTCTCTTTGTTTAACTGAAGAACGTTTTGGCACATCCAATTGTTAATTTCATCAATGCATTGCCATAGGGAGTCAAGGGGGCTGTAGTCATTAGGCGATAGGGCTAAGTAGATCTGGGTGTCGTCTGCATAGCTGTGGTAAGCAATTTGTTTCTGTCTCATTATTTTGCTCAGTGGAAGCATATACAGTTTGAATAGGAGTGGCGCATGAATTGAGCCTTGTGGGACTCCACATGTCATGGATGTCCACTCAGACTTACGGTTGCCTATACTCACATAGTAACCTTTTGCTTCTAGGTATGACCTGAACCATTTTAGGACCATCCCAGAAAGCCTGACCGTTTTCCAGCCTGTCAAGAAGTATGTCGTGGTCGACAGTGTCAAATGCAGCACTAAGGTTGAGTAGTACCAGCACTGATAGTTTGCCTGTATCTGTATTGAGGCAAATATCATTTATTATCTTTACGAGCGCTGTCTCTGTACTGTGATGTGGTTGGAAGCCAGATTGAAAATTGTCAAAGTGTCCATTTGAGCTTAAGAATTTGTTCAGCTGATTGAAAACAACTTTTTAAATGATCTTGCCTATGAAAGGGAGATTTGAGATTGGTCTGTAGTTGCTCAGTACGGTGTGATCCAAATTGAGGGGCTTAACAACTGCAGTTTTTATGGACTTCTAGGAGATCTGCTTCTAAACAGCTAAGCACACTTTTAAAAAAAGATGTGGGAAGTGTGTCAAGGGTGCAGGTTGATGTTTTAAGGTGCTGTACTGTTTTTTCCAGAATGTTACCATTAATTGCTTCGAAACAGTGACTAATTTCTGAGGTTGTGGTCTGATCTGTCTGACCTCAGCACAACTCAAAGATTTGCTGATCACCTTTCTGATATTATTGATTTTCACTGAGAAGAAAGAAGCAAACTCACTGCATTTACTGTCTGAGAGCATTTTACTGGGAATGTGATTTGGGGGGTTTGTTAGTCTCTCTACAGTAGCAAATAGAGTGCGTGTGTTGTTAAAGTTGCTGTTTATAATATTTGAGAAAAAGGTCTGTCTAGCTTTGCCTAGTTCTACATTGAAGGCATGAAGGGTGTTTTTATAGATGTCATAAGGGACTACAAGTTTTGTCTTCTGCCACATGCTCTCAGATTTTCTCTTCATATTTTGTACTGCTGTTGAGTTTCTCCAAGGTGCTTTTTGTCTGCCATTTTTCTTCCTGACTTTCACAGGAGCAATATCATCAATTGCACTCTTAACTTTTGAGTTAAAGTAATCAAGGAGAAAATCAACAGAGTCCGCAGATATGCTTGGTGTTAAAGATAAAGCCTTCATAAATAGCACCCTAGTCTTTTCATTTAGGCATTTCTTTTTGACAGACACATACCTAGCTTCAATTTTAGGAGAGATCAATATATCAAAGAAAATACAGAAATGATCAGATAGTGCTACATCCTTAACAATAACCAATTAAATGTTTAGGCCCTTACTGATAAGTAAGTCTAGAGTGTGTCCACAGTTGTGTGTGGATTCATGTACATGTTGAGTCAAATCAAACATGACTATTGCACATTCAACTCTAGCACAAAATTCTAAATTAGCCTTAGTGGGTGTGCCTTTCATTGTATGGGAGTTTTTACTGAAGTATCTGTCATCTTTTGAATTTGACAAACGCTGGGCTACAAATTCAGCAATATTTCTGACATTTGTATATCTAAACTAACAGCTGTCCATTACATTATCTTAACTAACAGCTGTCCATTACATTCAGTCAAGCCCAAGCCAGCCAGTTCATATTACAAAACATAACTAGCCACCTACTGTAGTAGCCTACAACACTAGTGCAATAGCTAGCTATTGACTGTAGTGTCATTATTTTTGCTACGTACAGTATGCTTAAGCCAGATGATGTTTCATTTAATCAAAGTCTTGCTTTTAAAGTTGAGTCCGCTGCTGACTGCATGTGACTGGTGCTTGGGTGAATAATGCACATAGTTTAGGGTGAAACAACAGATTGGTAGACTAGGCCAAAGCCATTTTAGGACAATACCTATCATGTTATTTGCAAATTGACAGGTTTGGGAGGTGTCTACAAACCCAGATTTCGTAAAGACATTTATTGACAAGGTTTTGATATAACGGTTGCTCAATCCAGAGGTCAAACAAGACCCAGCCCACACTAAACCACACACAACCCTTAAGAAACAGTCAAAACAGGACGTCAGCTGTAAAGGTACAACAGCACAAAACAAACTGTGACCGCACAGTCAAGTAATTTGACAAACTCCCGCAGAGAACGGAAACAAACGAACGAGTGACAAATTAAAAGCAGCATTTTATCATCTTAGGAGTCTTGGCTATTTGCCTAGATCCTGTCTGATAGTGTCTTCCGTGCTCTAGGCCAGCACGGATGATGAAACAGCCGTAGAGAGAACTAGGGTGTGGAACAAAAATCTGAACAATAACCAAGGGCAAAAGAAACACACTTGGTAAGCATGACAGAGCAGCTAACGACAGCAAAATATTTACAGTGACCAGAGATGAAAGTTTCCCAAGAAATGTGAGCTGCTCTTTGAGGTGCTGTCCAAAGCAGCTGGTTAAATCTGAGTCTAGACAACGAGTCTCTAATTCATATGGCTGTGCTCTATGGGAACCAACCAGGGGAAATACTGAACAACCCCCCTGGCTCTCTCACTTGCTTCCTCTCCTGAGCTGTCCAAATACCTCCTGTTCTCTCAGCTACTTTGGAGGGGTTTTCAGAAACAACAACGCAAGCTGTTACCGGCTAACCTCAACCATGTCCTGCCATGCACTGACTCAAATGCTGTGCCCATACAAAAGCAGCTTCAAGTGCAATGTTTACTTCTGACTGTCACACTGCAGAATACAGAAGCCTCAAACTTATGTTACACATGATAGTCAGTGTTCTCCTTGTGGTTTCGATGATGCTCAGTTGTGTCCTTTATTAGGGCATTTTAGTAACTTTTTATTTATATTGGTCAGACGTTTTGATATCGATCATAGCTGCAGCACAATCGTCTTATCCAGCAACCATGTCAAACTGTAAAAGTACTACAAAATGGCCTGTATGTTCTTAGAATATTTGTAAGCAGCTGGAGTTGCAGCAGCACAAAAATCTGCCATGGCAGAATTGTGTAAAAGATAAAATAGGTCAGTCTTTGAAGGGTTTCAGCATGAATGTGTGGCTATGTGGGCGAATGGGTAAACAAACAGGGGAGAGGAATGCAGCGCAGCACATAGCAGGAGTGAAAACTACAACTGACAATAGTCAAAGGCCTCTTTCCAGTTACCGGTAAACACATTTTCACAACTAACCGTGCCAAGTAACTAGCAAACTCTTGAAAGCTCATGCATGCAAACCTATCATCATCAGCCTTGTAAATGCTTGTGTAGCTGCAAAATAATGTAGTAGGAATTGCTAGATATGGGACGTCAGATAGCTCAGCGGTTAGTCAGACTTGTAATCAAATGTTTGCTAATTCAATTCCTGTGTGGGCCAAATTTTGTGTCCTTGAGTAAGGCATTTCACCCTGCAGTATGTTTGCTGTGTTGTCCTTGTCTGCTAAAATTACCCCAAAAAAATGCATTTCATGGACTAATGAATCTAGTACGAATGTAACGTTCATTCATTTGTTGACAATATTTTGTGCGTGGGTATGATACTGTAAGTGACATGCAAAGACTTGCTACCTGATTTGCAGATGCAGAGCTGGTTGTATCAGACCTAAATTCACCATTTACATGGAAGTTCTGACACGCTTTGTGTCACATTCTATGAACATTAACGATACCTGTACGTTAAAAAGCACAGGGCTGACATTAAACAAGCAAGCAAGCCAGCCACTGTAGTAATGCAATAGTTAGCTGCTGAATGAGGTAGCTGACAAAAATAACTAGACCCCAGGTTATATGGTTTGCCTTCTGTTAACTAGCAAACAAGTTATCAGCTGCAAATTCGAATAGGTGTCACAGATTTGTATTGCTACTGTTACGGTCAAACTGGGTTTGATCACACAGATTACATCTAACTAGCAGCTTGTTATATAAACAGTAGTTGTGGCTAGCTGTCATATTTTGGCTTAATATCGACGGTTTACAAATCATTAGCTATCTAACTTCATATCTTTCCACTCATCCTAGGTGTGTCTGTCGAACTAACAATGTTAACATAGTGGGCTTATAGCTACATTAAACACTGTCCCTGGCTACCAACAACGGGCCTCGTCCCATTAGAGTAATGCTAAAACAGCTGGCTAACAGGCGTTAGCATACAAATAATTAGCTCTCTGAGCAGGCCAACATCATGGCATAGCGGGCATAAAATAATCAATCGTTAATTCAGCACATACATTAAACCCCACTGCGGTTATTCTCACCGTTCAGCAAGTGATGGGATTGTATTGGCGAGGTGACGTTTCACTGACAGTTTATTCCATGAAAACAACACAGACTCAGGCATTAGTAATCCCACACAGAGCTCTCGACAAGGGGGAAGCAAAGCCAGAGTAATCGATTAATGATTTTCTTCAGTAGGGTTTTACTAATTATACAATCTATGTTTTTAATGCGGATTTGACTGTGACGCTTGGCTGACCATGTAAAGGTGTATTGCTGTCACCAACTGTCCGTCGGTGAACAATTCAAAAAAGATGTAACTAGCTTAAAGAGAAAGATGACGTATGAAACTTTTGAGGAAAAAGTAAATAATTGAAGTGTGTAATTTGTTTTGAAGACATGGGGTACAAATACATGACATAGTTGTAATTATAAGTAAACAGTGTTTCAGACGGTTCGAGAAGCCCCTCACTGCAGTGTGCAATTCGGGGTGTGCCTCAATGTGGTTGGAGTCAAACGTCTATGCAGTGTGCCCTTACAATCTCTTAATCCTAAACTTAACCATTACAACACATGTGCTGGTACCACTTTATATAATATTTTTCCCATCTCCTAATCCTAACCTTAACCATTACAACGCTTGTGCTGGTTGTAAAGAAATGGTGGGTGGGGTCAAACGTGGGAGGAGTCAAACATTTGACTCCAACCACATTGAGCCCAGCCCCAAAACAAGAACCTTTGTACGGCACACTGCATAGACGTTTGACTCCACCCTCATTGAGCACACCCCGAATTGCACACTGCAGTGAGGGGTACTTGGACGGTTCTGCAGTTTTGAGCATGCACTGAACAGGCATCACGTGAGTTGGCCAGTTGGGAGTGAGCCTTGGGACTGTTAAGTGATTAGTTAGCAACAGGTGCCTCCTAACGGTTGGTAAAAACTATTGTTAATAATTTAAAGGAATTCAGTTTCATTGTTGTAATATTTTAGACCAAACAATACAACAATAGTAAATCATTTTCTGGGTACTTCATCTGCATCGGGACACTTTTGAAAGCAGTGGCTAATATTGCGGAATGCATATTTAGGGGTGTGGTATATGGTCAACTGACCTATTTAGAATTTATGCGATGACAGCCCTGCCAACTCTCACGCATTAGCGACGTGAGACACACGCATTTGATTGGTTTCACACATTTAATATGTGAGAGTTCGCAGCCCAGGTGATGCATGGACCTCTATGTTAACTTCTCTGACTATATCTCAAGTCCCATAGCCACTCCCAAGAGCAGGTGAAATGAGGTGCAATCTGGTAGCCCTCAAAATATTTTATTACTGCCAAAATCAATATTTATTAACACAACCTCCAGAATGCATTGTGTTGAATCTAGGTAGAGAGTTGATGGAGAAGCACTAGAGGGCAAAATTCAATCAAACTCAAATTGCAGTATTTCCACAGTACAGTTTCCTGCGGTCAAATAAACTCAGATTGGTCATGGGTGTAAAAAAAAAATCTAAAATTACCAGGGTGACCCAAGTATGCTTTGACTTTTTAAAATGTGTGTATAGGCATGGATTGACTATTTTACAGACACTACATAAGCATGTTTGTCTATATGTTTGCTATGACATTTTACAATTTTTAAAATGTCTGTAAAATATGCGTAAATTATAAACAAAGGTGTAAAAATATGTTGGTTACTGTGAATGTAATCCTAGTACTGACAGTAACTGCTCTGTACCTTAGAGTTGTGCTAATGATATTGTGTGGAATTCTTCACAATGACCCAAGTTAATCATAAGAAGGGGGTTGGCTGTGAGTGAGAGGCAATCAGCATTCTCATTTAAAACGCTTAGCTTTAGGGAGAGGTGCTAATGAGAACAAACTTAAATTAATTCCAATGTTTCCATCCTTGGTGAAGGAGTCTAGATTACAGTTATGATGGATGAATCACTGATGTCTCCTTCAGGCTGATAAAGTCACACGGACAGACCAGCTGGAAGTTTTTTTCACAAAGGGCTGAAAACGGTAAGTTATCTTCAATAGTTCTTCATGTATCCTTTCTTATCTAAATAATAATAAGTGCTCCTTCACATACCTGTAAATGACAACATAGATGGGAACTGAAAGGCCACAAAAACCACGTTGTGCCGCTTCTTACTTCTCAGATCTCCTATGCACTCCCAACCACACGATTGTTGCATTTAAATTTCACAGTAATTTCTCAATAATGCAAACACTGAGCTATTTAAAAATGCTATATCTCTAAGTAAGAACTATCTGACTGATTTATCATTGTTTAAAAAAAGTTTATGACATTATTCATCCAGGCAAGTTGATAACAACCACTTCTTACAGCAACAACCTGGGAGCGATTAGGGTTAACTGATTTGCTCACGGACAGAGTGACAGAGCTTTCATTTTGGCAGTTGGGGGATTGAACCAGACCTCAGTCAGACCCCAGCTAGCTGCCCGGGTTGTTGTTTGTTACTGCTACATGTTGGCTTATAATGTCACAGTTCACTGTAGAAATTAGCATACAATTATATTGCATAATTCTGTGGAACATTCAAGAACTACAGCAGAAGGGGTTAAACTAGGCCCAGTCCTGTTTTGAAAGGAATAGAAAGAATCCATACTGGACCGCATAAACCAGTGTGGCCTGCAAGGCAGTGTGAATATGTTAGCTGCACTGTGTTTGTGATATTTTCAGACATTTCAGACTGCCTGTCTCCCTGGTTTATGATCTGTCCTGTCAATGAAACATGTATAATAAAAACAAATACCCTTGTAAACAAATCTTGAAAATAGAAAATGCCTCCACATTAAACCATGCTTACCAGTTTACACATCGACAGGAAACCAATCACTGTGATCACAATAGTCAGACAAATCCAGAGGACATCTATTTACTCGGTCAATTAATTTAAACTGTAAATTGTGTGTGTGTAATCATATTCTCACATTCTTCCTGACATGACAGATATGCCTGCACTTTCATATTGTTTCCAAAAGGGGGCAGTAGCTCCCCACCCCTGGACCAGGAATGAGCCTTGTGGTATCATCATAGTATTTAAATGGTAAATGGACTGCATTTATATAGTGCTTTTTTCTGACCAATGTCCACCAAAGCTTTACATACAATGCCTCACATTCACACATTCATACACCGATGGCGATGTCAGCCATGCAATGCGCCAGCCAACTCATCGGGAGCAGCTGGGGTTAGCTGTCTTGCTCATGGGCATCTTGACACTTGGTCAGGAGGACCTGAGGATCGAACCACCAACCTTCCAGTTGCTAGACAATCTACTTGACCTACTGAGCCACTGCCACCATAGAGTATGTATGTATATGTATGTCATGTATATACTGATATGTCCTTTATGTTCTACATTTCCTTTATGTTCTACATGTCCTTTATGTTCTACATGTCCTTTATGTTCTACATGTCCTTTATGTTCTGTATTTCCTTTATGTTCTATCTTGTAGAGTATGTCCTCTATGTTCTGTATGTCCTGGATATTCTTTTTTCTGTGTGTTAATTAGGTTCTTTAGGTCATTTATGTTCAGTACTGTATGCGAGATACTGTATGTCCTTTATGTCATGTATGATCTGTATGTCTTTTATGTATGTCTCATTTGCAGGAAGAAAAAAGGGTCTCCATTCAGGAGTATAAATCTATCTGCTCTCCATCTCACTCCAACCTGCTCCTTCAAGTCTCAGTGGGTGTTATGGGACATCATCAGACATTGTATCTATCAGTTTCAGACAGTAGATTCAAGCATTTTGTCACACCTGTGACACCAGCTGTACTAATGAGCAGGCAATAAACATTAAAACTGTTTTCATTCCACCATGTGCACAGGTGGTCTGAACTGACATAAACCAATAAGAACATCTAACCGTTGTGATCGACAATCGACTCCTTTGTGATAGTGTGACCGTTTCCAGACTAATGTCTTATTCCTCTTTTAATATAGCCTGGCTGTTAAATATCATCTAAGCTTCTCTGCTGAATTCTTTCAGCTCACCTACTCCATTGATTCTAAATTTTTTTATCGTGTTTTTGTAACTCTAGCAGTAAATGTCTTCCTTGTCTGTTTTCTTATACGCCTCAGCCTGAGGCAATAACCCTAGGAAAACAATTAAATCAGTAGATTAGCTCATCTTAACATGTACCATCCTACCACTCAGGCAATTATCTCCTTTCTCCTGGTGCAGAAAAATGCAATGCAGGCACGCATACTGTATAGACACGCGCATGCACGCACGCACGCACACATACACAAACACACAGATTGACTCGCACACACAGTGACTCACACCCAAACACAGGCACGCATGCACGCGCATGCACACACACACCAACCCAAACACACATACACACACAGTGGCTTACACAGTGGTTTTCAGCTGGGTAAATGATTGCTTTTAGAACAGTGATGCCTGGGAGATGTGTTAAATATGCTAATACAGTCATAAAGAGGATTGGATGCTTTGAGAGACTCAGAGCAATTATAGTGTTTTGAGCAGACATACAGGGGGGATATCCCAGTTAGACCGGGACCGAGAGGGTTGGAAACTACTTAGAACAAGGCCAAGGGGCGGGGGGGGAGACAGAAAAGAGCAAAAAGATGGGAGAACCTAATAGAACAAGAGGGGAAGAAACCACATTATGCTATGTCTCTACCTAACTCAAACCAGGTCATTCTAGGTACCCTTCAGACCCTGGACAAAGCATTAGAACAGGGCCAAGATAAGGGAGAACCCTGAACCACCTAGCTCCACCCCCATCGACTCCATTGGTCAACCACACACATTCATTCCCACCCCCACTTCCTGACCCTACTGCTTAGAGATGACAGGGATTCTAAAATAGTGTTTTTCTATTTAAAGAGTAACTCTCACCCTCAATTTTAGCTTCAGGCCGCCCCCAAACTTTTAAAACATGCTCGATCTGTCATGAAAAAATTCAACTATAAATATACATTTTGGGGCTGGAACAAATGTTCCTACTGCGCTAAAACAATATGCACAAATGTCTGTGGCTTTGTCCGATACGATTACAGTAATTTATATTTACTAACCTACATTTTCAATCAACTCCAAACGCCACCTTCTTCCATCAAAATGTTTGAGGAGTTACAACCCGACACATCTTAAATGATGTGTATATTATGAAGGATTCCTTCCCACGGTGACATAAGGTGCTTTCCGACCGCAGGGATTTTAGCAGTTCCTAGAACATAACGTTCCTATAACCCTTTTTTTCTTGTGTTCCGACAGGAGATATTTGGGGATTATTTAGTCCCTCGCACCGCAGTTCCTATAACCATTTTAGCTCCTACTCCAGAGCAGGGTCTTTCCATTCTCCCTTTTCCTAGTTCTACGTTGATTGGTCCAACTTGTAAATTATGCGGGTCGCTTCGTTTGTCTGTTGCGTATAATGCTACATATTATGCTGGAGCCTTCGTCTTTTGTGTTTATGTGTTAAGTAGCTACTCAATTTCTATGAGTCCAGCCTAGTTTTTAAACGCCGCGGTTCGAACTCCGTTATTAGGACATTATCAACACAACATCCTTTTTATAAAATTGTATTGGATGTCGTTTTCAGCCTTGTAATCTGAACGAACAGCAAGCCGCGGAAGGAACCCAGCACTACTTGGGCTGAAAACAACCAGATCATCCGCATACATAAGATGATTTACACACTTATCTCCAATCATACACCCAGTGTTACAAACATTAAACTGTGAAATGTTGTTGTATGTGGCGCTACGCTAAAGTCTAGTGACGACGCTATAAAAGCCCATTGCGGTGCTTGAGTCACTCCCTTACCCCTCCTACCAGTTCCTATGGCCACTTGACCAGTGCGAATGCAAAGAGCAAAACCGGTTGTGGGGGAGAGTAGTTAGTAGAACTGTTTAAAAGTGGACTGTTCCTATAACTACGTTCCTGTAACTACTTGGTCGGAAAGCGGCTATTGAAGCACCTGCAGTGGGGTGTTCCTATGTCAAGATTGTGGTGGCCATGGGTTCTCTGACTTTCCCCGGGCCTCCTGCACAAGGCAGTGCAAAACTGGCGCTGCCCGGTATTTAGGTTAGATAAATCAGATTATCTGTACTAACCACTCCTTGTGTTCTGAATAGACAGGATTACAGGGAATTGGGAAGGTTGGAAAATTGGGAAAAATCATAGAAAAAAAATTGTGATGGAAATTTTGAAAACTCAGTGACAGCAAAAACAGATATAAATGACAATTGCAGCGAACTGTGAAAACAAAGACCATAATGAATGTGTTTGACTTTCACTAATTCCCAAACATCCTGTTGCTGTTTAATTTTTTCAGTGTAACCCTTTAAAGCTTTTTTGTCTTCTTTTTTAAAGACAGAACAGTTAGGAAGCAGGCTGAAAAGACTGGCGGTAGGGGGAGACAGAGAGGATAAGCACATACAGTGCCAGGGGCTCTTGTGATCCAGAATCCAGAGCTTAGCCTGCTACACCAAACCCTTGCACACCCAGTTGTGTTTTCTGTAAAGACCTGACAGAGCATTCCCCCCAGCTAACCTTTAACTTAGAGGATACTAGAAGAGCTTTAACAAGTGGCTGTAGAAAAGCCTAATGTTGTAGTGCAGACAGTGATAACCATAGGACAGGATTTATCCTCATAATACAATTGGAGATAAAACAGCTGTAATCGCTTAATGGTGCTTAAGCAATTAGAACAGCTTTGTCAGGTGATATTTATGAGATTCATTTAATACAGTTTAATTGGTGCATGAATATTTAAGTGTTTACCTCCAGTCTGGTGTAGTGTAGCAGCCTCTGGGGATGTACGAGGCTCTAGTCTGCTAAAACCAAATCGATCAATGTTCTGAACCCATTTTTTTTCAATGTCTGAAAATATCTTAATTATTTAATGACCACAGTTTCTAATCATACTTTTAAATTACTCGTTTAATATCACATTATAATTATCCTCATGATTTTGCTAGGGGTTTTCAGATGGTACTTACTATAATGTATCTATAGTGTACCAAGGTCCAGCACACAGTCTAGTGTTAAAGTTTGCCTAATCACCACATGGTTTTCTCTTTGTGTGTTTTGGATTCGTCATGTAGTCGACATAAATCAAATTAACAGGTCTGAAACTTATTTCATTATTATTATCATAACTGAACTTTTTGACTTCTTTTGGAGATTTTCCTGCCATCCAACTGCTATGGAAAAAGCCATTTGCATACACTGTTTCCCTGTGTAAATCTTTCTGGTCAGCTGCCTCTATTTCTCACCTATGTCACTCTGTCTGTCTGTCTCTCTCCCTCTCTCTCTCCCTGTCTCTCTGACACTCCCTGTTTCTCTCTTTCTCTCTGACATTATCTCCTTCCTTCTCTTATCTTATCCTTCCTCTCTGTCTTCCTCTCTGTCTTCCTCTCTGTCTTCCTCTCTGTCTCCCTCTCTGTCTCCCTCTCTGTCTCCCTCTCTGTCTCCCTCTCTGTCTCCCTCTCTGTCTCCCTCTCTGTCTCCCTCTCTGTCTCCCTCTCTGTCTCCCTCTCTGTCTCCCTCTCTGTCTCCCTCTCTGTCTCTCTCTCTCTCTCTCTCTCTCTCTCTCTCTCTCTCTCTCTCTCTCTCTCTCTCTCTCTCTCTCTCTCTCTCTCTCTCTCTCTCTCTCTCTCTCTCTCTCTCTCTCTCTCTCTCTCTCTCTCTCTCTCTCTCTCTCTCTCTCTCTCTCTCTCTCTCTCTCTC
>JACXGM010002102.1:32629-49378 GCA_016801145.1 Umbra pygmaea | reverse complement strand
CCTAGGGTACCGTCCTGCACAGGAACCTAGGGTACCGTCCTGCACAGGAACCTAGGGTACCGTCCTGCACAGGAACCTAGGGTACCGTCCTGCACAGGAACCTAGGGTACCGTCCTGCACAGGAACCTAGGGTACCGTCCTGCACAGGAACCTAGGGTACCGTCCTGCACAGGAGCTTAGAGCTTTTTTAGTTGAGATACATGTATCTTACTTGGTCATGTCTTAGAATCTCACGAGGAGGAAGAGGACGATGAAGCAGAGGATGATGACGAGGATGACGAAAGAGACGAGGCCGAAGAGGCAGGAGAGGATAACGACAGACGGTACAACCTACGGCAGCGCAAGACAGTACAGAGATACGAGGCACCACCTATTGGTAAGGAAAATGCTTTGAATTTATTTAATGTTAAAACATTTATTTCAAGAATTATTACCATACCTGTACTTGGTTTGCCATTGGGCTTTGTCAAGCAGTGTATTTTATTGTGGCTTTGTGAAACTTTCCTGAAACTGAATATGGTCTTTTATGATTGTGTTCCAGAGCCAGTCAACAGAAAGCAAACCAACCCCTCCCTGTTTGACACCCACATCTCCCCAGCTAGAAGAAGTCATATACGGTTAGTGGTAAACATGTCGCCTACATTGACAAAGATGAAAACCCTTCCTGTCTGCATTAAAATGTGTTCTAATTCTCAGAGTGAAGAAGCACGCCATCCACAGCAGTGACACAACCTCATCCTCTGACGAGGAGAGATTCGAGAGAAGGAAGAGCAAAAGCATGACGCGGGCCAGGAACAGGTAGCTTGATTCTCCCCCTGGTAGACCTCTATCAATCCATCAAGGCCTTTTCCAACTGACCATTTTTACTTCAGAGTTGTTTGTACCATAGTTGCTTCAATCAAATTTGTGACATGCCAGCTACCTTAAATTCAGCTATGGATTTTTCCGAAAGCACAGTACTAACCCTTCTGTTTAAAGGTGTTTGCCCATGAACCTGCGAGCAGAGGACTTGGCCAGCGGGGTGCTCAGGGACAGGGCCAAGGTGGGAGCCAGCCTTGCCGACGTGGACCCAATGAACCTGGACTCCTCTGTGAAGTTTGACAGCGTAGGAGGGCTGTCCAACCACATCCAGTCACTGAAGGAAATGGTGGTGTTCCCTCTGCTTTACCCAGAGGTCTTTGAGCGGTTCAAGATCCAGCCTCCCAGGTGAAGTGTAAAGCCACGTCAAAGTTTATTAATGTTAGAAGAATGTTGTTTTAAACTTGACAAGCGGTTGAAATTTAGACATTGAGGTTTTTCACTTTTTGCATCATGGGTCACAATGAATATATGTAATTTGAGAGCTTTGTTTCTGCTTCTGTGCTTTCGACTGATGTCTCTCTTTCTTTCTCAGAGGCTGTATTTTCTACGGTCCACCAGGTACAGGAAAGACACTAGTTGCTCGGGCGTTGGCCAACGAATGTAGTCAAGGTGACAAGAAGGTGTCTTTCTTCATGAGGAAGGGAGCCGACTGCCTGAGCAAGTGGGTCGGTGAATCAGAACGACAACTACGGCTGCTTTTTGATCAGGTGAGAGTAAACCAAGATTTATCAATTTATTCACAATCTATTCCTTAATTTATTGTGTGCTTGCTTGGTTCAGTTACCATTGAGAAAAACACTTATCTGTTAGACTTTCTTTATTCACTTCCAGCTCGAACTATTTTGACCTTTGCAGACAGCCTAATAGTTAGTTCATTGGGCCTGTAACCGGCAGCATGCAGGTTTAAATCCTAGGGATGACATGTTGAAATATCTTTGTGCCCTTGAGCATAGCACTTATCCCTAACCTTTAAGTCTAATTGAATATTAGTTCTGTTGACTGTGTGCTCCTCTCTGGTAGGCGTACCTGATGAGACCCTCCATCATCTTCTTTGATGAGATTGACGGGCTAGCCCCTGTGCGCTCCAGTAGACAAGACCAGATCCATAGGTACTGTATGACCATCCAGTAGACAAGATCAGATCCATAGGTACTGTTATGAAGATCCAGTAGACAAGACCAGATGCATAGGTACTGTTATGAAGATCCAGCAGACAAGACCAGATCCATAGGTACTCTTATGAAGATTCAGTAGACAAGATCAGGTCCATAAGTACTGTATGACGCTCCAGTAGACAACCAGATCCAAAGGTACTGTTATGAAGATCCAGTAGACAAGACCAGACCCATAGGTACTATTATGAAGATCCAGTAGACAAGACCAGATGCATAGGTACTGTTATGAAGATCCAGCAGACAAGATCAGATCCATAGGTACTGTTATGAAGATCCAGCAGACAAGACCAGATGCATAGGTACTGTTATGAAGGTCCAGTAGACAAGACCAGATGCATAGGTACTGTTATGAAGATCCAGCAGACAAGACCAGATCCATAGGTACTGTTATGAAGATCCAGCAGACAAGATCAGATCCATAGGTACTGTTATGAAGATCCAGCAGACAAGACCAGATCAATAGGTACTGTTATGAAGATCCAGTAGACAACCAGATCCATAGGTACTGTTATGAAGATCCAGTAGACAAGACCAGATCCATAGGTACTGTTATGAAGATCCAGTAGACAAGACCAGATCCATAGGTACTGTTATGAAGATCCAGTAGACAAGACCAGATCCATAGGTACTGTTATGAAGATCCAGTAGACAAGACCAGATCCATAGGTACTGTTATGAAGATCCAGTAGACAAGACCAGGTCCATATGTACTGTATGAAGCTTACGAGCCTGTTTGGAAGCAACATATTCACTCTACCATTCTCTGACAGTCAACCCCCAAATGAGACGGATATCTTAACGGTTTGACTTGCCCTCCAGCTCTATAGTTTCCACTCTGCTGGCTTTGATGGATGGTCTGGACAGCAGAGGAGAAATTGTGGTGATCGGTGCTACCAACAGGCTGGACTCTATAGACCCGGCGCTACGGCGGCCAGGTCGCTTTGACAGGGAGTTCCTGTTCAACCTGCCAGACAAGAAGGTGAGTGACCTGGGTAGCATTTCTGCATGATAGCCGCACCATTAAATGTTCTGTGCATACTTGTTTGGATGTTGATGCTGTGATCCAAATACTGTGAAAGTATGTCCGTGTCTGCCGTTGTTTCAGATGCTGCCTGTCTTTTTCAATTTAGTCCCTAGCCCATTGATATGTGTTTGTGTGAGTCAGAGCTGACAAATTGGCTGTTATTTGTCCTCGTAGGATTCTGAGTAATCTAAATGCTTGTCAGCCGACGTCAGTAGCCCAGCACACATAAGCTGGCAGAGCTGAGCAAAGACCTTTCATGAGGGTCAGAAACCTGCTGTGTTGAGTCGATAGCGACCACTTTTTAAAACGTGAATCTTTCTTGTTTGTCTGCCCCGGTCCCTAGGCCCGAAGGCAAATACTTGAGATCCACACTCGTGACTGGAACCCCCGACTGGCCGAGCAGTTTGTGGATGAGCTGGCAGAGAAATGTGTTGGTATGCGAGAGACTTGCATATATTGTTTTTGTTTTGAGATGCACTCCAGGGGGCTCATTTATCCAGCGTACATATTCACAAATCTGTGCGTAAACCATGCGTGCACTAATTTCTACACAAAGTTTATGATTTTTCAATTTGAACGTTTACTTGAAAATGTTCGTAAGTCTACGCACAGCCATGACCGTTTGTCCGCGGTACACAGAATGACAAGTGATGGATAAATGCTTCTGAAATGTAAACGGGTTAATGCGTAACGTATGAATATTTTTTATGTGTATAAAATTTCTAAAGCATTTATTCTAGGAAGTATTACTTCTAGGCTACAGTCTTTCAACTTATTAATTGAAGAAAATGATTATTACATATCTGTGAGTGGCAAAAGTATGTGAACCCTCACTTTCAGTATCTGGTGTGACCCCTTGTGTAGCAATAACTGCAATTACACGTTTTCCGATGATGTATATGTCATACAGATGCAGAAATCTAGAAAGTTCTAAAATGGGTTCACAAAATGCTGTGTACCAATGTGGGTGTATATATATATATACACACACACACACACACACACACACACACACACACACACACACACACACACACACACACACACACACACACATATATATACCTATATATACATATTCAAAGTCAGAGTCAAAGTTTTTTATTTGTCATATATATATTTACCTGCACGCACGCACGCTAGAGAATGGCTAGAGAATATTAATTTGTATTGTCAGGCAAAGTCACAGAGATGTTGCTTATTCTTGTAGTGCAGTTGGAACATTTATTCCAACAATAAAATTAGTATCTAGAGTTGTAATTGTACATGGCAGATCAGGCATGTTTAAAATGTTTGAAGCGGCAGGCTGAAACTGAAATCGATGGTGAGAGTTACCCTGTAATAGTGCAGTATACAAAAAACGAGGACCTGTTTGTTTCTTAATTGAACCCTCATCTCATTCCAGGTTATTGTGGTGCCGACATCAAAGCACTTTGCACAGAGGCAGCCCTGATGGCGCTGCGACGTCGCTACCCACAGATCTACGGCAGCAGTGTGAAGCTGCAGCTTGACGTCAGGTAACCATGGAGAGGAGAAAAATTAAACCTCGACTTTAGTCCACTAATGGACCAGAAACTGTTGTCGCTATAATGTAGCCTTCAAGTGTTGATCTGTCAGTTTACCTCGGTCCAACAGCACCATCGTTCTGGGGCCGGGCGACTTCAGCCGTGCCCTGCGGACCATCGTCCCAGCGTCCCAGAGAGCCCTCGCCCCACCCGGCAGGGCTCTGGCCCCCAACATCCGCCCCCTGCTGGCCAACACACTGGCCACGGTGCTAGAGGTCCTTTTCCGAGTCTTCCCCCATGCAGAAACCCAGCACAAGGAGAGCAGAGGAGGTATAGACCCCCCCTTTTCACTTCCTGTTTTTTTGCTCCCTCATCCCTGCTGTCTCATTTGCTCTTTTTCGATCCCTCTCTCTCTTTGTGTTTCTCTGTCTGCTGGGAGTACCGTCTGCACTGCTTCTCTAATGACTTCCATTAACCAGTCCAGCTTACTTCCTCCTCTCCCTAATAAAGCATGACTTGTCCTGCTTGTAAGAGTTTTCTGCAGCAAATTCTGCTCAAAGGGCCGTTAACAGAAGTTGTGAAAGGACTCGACATATTCCGGTGACTGGAAACACTTTTACACATTGGAACGACACCAGGGCTCACAGAGGCCTATACGTCACACTAAATAGAGTTGCTTTTATCGATCTGAAATGGAAAATCCGTCCTGTGGATGCTAGTGTTTGACTCCTATCCTCAACCCCTTGCTAGACATTGACAATCATCTCCTGGAGGAGGAGTTCAGTGAAGAGGAGGCAGACGGAGCAGCTGCCTCCATCTACAACCTCCCGCCAGGCTCCCCAAAGACGCATGCCACCCTCCCCTCCACGGGCCTCCACACACCCTTCCTGCACTTCACCACGTGAGTCTAGACAAGGACCTTTGCCTCCCCACACTGCAGCAGTGTTTTCATGCCACCTGGTGGCCACCAGTAAAATGACGGTCAAGTCAAGATGTTGAACCATTAATCATAATTTTGCCTGTCATCGATGTAGGGCAAAAAAATAGACAAATGTTCTCTATTAGAATCCCATCAACGTAAAAGGCACTTTCTCTGATATTGACGGCTGATATACTAAAAGATAATTAAATATGATTATAGTCCTTATCAGTTTTCTGAACCATTATTCAGCTGGGGACTGATGCCATAATTGGTGCCATAAAGAGCCGTTTGAAAGATAGAAGCTGACACGGCGTCCCCACTCCTCTCCCCCTCCAGATCAGCCCTTCACCAGCCCACGTCGTATCGACCTCGCCTGCTGCTGGCTGGGCCTCCCGGCTCGGGTCAGAGTTCCCACCTGGCGCCTGCTCTGTTACACCAATTGGACAAGCTCTGCGTCCATCTCCTAGACCTGCCAACACTCTACTCTGTCAGTGCGAAGACGCCCGAGGAGTCCTGCGCTCAGGTAGCGATGACGCACACTCCTGTACAAGCACACATGTATAACCTTTGTTTGAGGTCAGAATATATTTGCCGGGTGGCTCAGTGGTTAGGGAGGTACCCTTGAGAAAGGCACTTACCACTAATTTCCTCCAGGGGATGCCCCTGTACATTCTGTAAGTCGCTTTGAATGAGAGCATCTGCTAAAAGAGTAAAATGTCTGATGTAATTGTAATTGTTTCTCAGGTGTTTCGGGAGGCGCTTCGGAGTGTGCCCAGTGTGGTTTTCATGCCCCACATCAGTGATTGGTGGGAGTCAGTCAGCGACACGGTGAAGAACACCTTCCTGTCTCTGCTTCAGGACGTGCCCTCGTTCACCCCCCTCCTCATCCTCGCCACCACAGAAACCTGCTATGCCCAACTGCCTCAGGACGTAAGACACATTCTCCCTTTTTACACCGGCACACCCAATTGGATCTGTTTCTTCCCCACGCTATTTTTTCTATAGACCAATCAGATCAGCTCTAAGATGTCAATAAATGTCAATAAAATACAATTTCTGATTAATTCGTAGGTAGAATATGTAAAAGGCCTGTTTAAAAAGGGTTAGTCTTCTCTCACTACCACTTTTTTCTCGTCTCTATTTCCTGAATTAGTCAGCTTTATCAAAGAGAGGACAGAGAAACAATTGAGTGTGAGAGGAAAGAGGGGTCGTCTAGCTAGTCAAACAACAGAAGGAGAGCTGTAATTACATCTGGGGTTTGACAGCCCTTAGCGTCATGGTCCACAAACAGCCACACCCATGTCATGCTATCTGGGGCACTCAGCAGTGGCTCCTACATGCTGCCATGTTCCACGGGGAGATACTCAGTGGGTTGGGTGTGTTGGGGCTACCCTAGCAGACGCCTCTCCTCTGCTCTGTTGTCAAGTCATTAACACGGAGGGAAGCTGTTATCTCACCCCCCAACCCCCCCATCCCTCTCAGTCTTCCCTTTGTCTGTTTCTTTCAAATCCAGTAACATTAACTATAAAGGCCAAACACCAAACTACGGGAGGATTTTATCCAGCTTAGGGTTACTCAGAGTGGGTATTACAGAGTGGGATGTGAGACAAACATGTCCTAACAAAACTACTGACTAAGCTAAGGCGAGAAATAGATGGCGAGCTTCTAATAAACTGCGATGGCACAAGATGAAACGGGCACGGCAGGATTGTCAGCGCAGCGCTGAGCGGGTGGACACGGTTTCCACTCTGAATTTGCCTTGTGGTATAAAGTATCTCAGGCAACCACTTTAAACAAAATGTAAGTGAAACGATTGGAGTAGTATATACATCTTCTGTTAATTCTTGAATTGTTTGGACACTTTTGGTTTCGGCTGTGTACTACATCGCACTGGATTTGAAATGAAATGGTGATTATGAGGTTGAAGTGCATACTGTCAGTTTTAATGTTTTTCTATAAACCGTGTTGGCATTAAAACCCTTTTATAGTCCCTTCATTTTACAGACAGGATTGCAGTTGGGCAGTTGGCTGCTTCTGCTGTTTCTTGGCAATGAGTGTGTTGTTACATTTTAGTGTGGCGTTTGCATTTGGAGTCTTACCGTTAAGGTCATATTATTCATCATATGAAATCTACTGTTTTTTTTTGCCACTTTGTCCCATCCACAGTCTTTAGATTGGTGGATATAGGTAGGCTTCATCTGGGTGTTTCCAGTTTTTTGAATGTCTACTGTCAACATCCTGTAATCAAAGAAATGTGAAAATAACATTTATCTGATTATGAAAACATGAGGAATGTTCCAGGCTCATTGGCTTGTAGGTTAGCTAATGTTTCTAGTTGGCTACTTGCTATTGTTAGTTTGCCAGGAACATAAACAGTCTAGCCAGATGTGCTTAATATCTGCAAAGCATGCTGATTGATTCATTTAAGTGAGTGCTGTGTGTCAGAAGTGTAAAGACACAGCTTGTACAAGCAGTCTGTGAAAATGTCACCTCAGCATAACATTTGTACAAAGCTATAGGCAGAAATTTAACTAAATCATCACTTGGTTCATGCAAAAATCAAATAAATTGGCTTCATATCTTGCATACCTTTTGAAAGTTTTTCAGATATATATTCTATTGGGTTGGGGGTTAGGTTTAGGCTTTTGGGTTAGGTTTAGACTCGCTCTGAATAAGAGTCCTCTAAATGACAAAATTATTTAAAAATAAAATGTCTGGTTTTTAGTTTTCACCATAAGTGTTTAAACTTCAGAACATTTAAGGTACCATTTTCTTTGACACTGTAATAAAACTCCATAGTCTGATGAAACCTATTGCAATAATGCCTGTTTGGATATCCTCTCTTGGAGCTGTGTGGGCAGGCTGTCTTTTACTCATTCATACGGTCTGGGCAGGGGGGCGCTCGATAATGCATTTCCATTATAACACAAAGAGCTGTATAAAATGGAACAAAAGTTTAGCTATTAGGTTATTATGCAGTTTCTGTTTTCTGATTTATTGACGCTCTCCTCCCAATTATGCATGTTCCGGTAGCTACTTTTTGGTAAGGCGAGCAGCGAGATCAGAGCTGAATGACTGGGCATGATGTGCATTAGATAAACCTTCTTGGTGAGGTGTTGCGATGAGGCAAGTTCATATTTGTTAATAAGAAATACTAGAGTATTATTGGTAGAGTATGAGTAAGTCGATACCTCAATTTAGTCTATCGGTGCCAACTGGTGTTGGTTTAAAGGTCAGGGAAGATTTTCCATGTGTTGGATCTGAGTAGATTGAAATCCAGCCTTGTTGTGAGTTTGGTATGGTGGTGGTTTGCTGGGGTATAGAGGGTTTGAGCTCGGGTCAGCCACTCCCATATACCCCTTGGCCCAGTTTCTCCATCTGTCTACCTGCCTACGTGGGGTCTGTTCTGGCCCTGGCTTTAGATAGCCTCTGAGTAGGTTGTGTTGTTGTGGCTCACATGGCTGACAGCTGTCCTCACAGCACCAGTCCTCAACAGGGGTCATCATCCCCTCACAGAAAACACAGCCCGTATATAAAGGGGAGGGAGACGGGAGCCAGGCGCTCACCAGCACATGTCAGGCAGCCAAGCCCATGTAAACAGCATCTGGCCTGGGCTGCAGCCAGGAGTTGGATTGGGTTAGCTGGAGGTACAGGGATGGTTGTTAGGTTGGGTTTAGTGGAGGGCGGGGAGGCTCTGAAGCCAATGGTAATGCTTCCACGCTGAGCTGGAAGTGGGTCGATGTAAGGAGTATGTATGTTGGTAGTTACTGGGGCCTTGTGGGTTTTTTTGTGCCCAATCAGAGTGACTCATACCTGGCAGAGGATGTCCTAGTGTGTGCTCTGGAGGTCTGTCAGCAGGGTGTGCTTCTTGTACAATTGTTCCTGGTGCACAAAATGTACACACACATCATAAACATGGATCAAACACACTCACCCTTGGAGCAAATCACTTGGTTGTGGTGTGACCCAAGTTTACGATGTCCCCAGAAAGATAGGAAGGCCCCACCTGTTTTTTGGCAGGTCCCCAGAAGGCAAAGTTATTCAGAGATTGGGTTCAGGGTAAAATGTACAATGTATAGTGTTAGAATCGGCTTTTAAATATAAGCAATACCAGATAGGATTAGAGTGTGGTATTAGGGCTTGGTTGTTAAGGCAACCATAACTAGGTTATAGTAAAGTTATGGTTAGGGCTAGGGAGTAACAATGCATCAAGAGCAGACACCGTTTCTTTACCTCATTCATGTTATTCTAT
This sequence comes from Umbra pygmaea, assembly GCA_016801145.1. Taxonomy (NCBI): domain Eukaryota; kingdom Metazoa; phylum Chordata; class Actinopteri; order Esociformes; family Umbridae; genus Umbra; species Umbra pygmaea. The sequence goes on along the minus strand of JACXGM010002102.1, from coordinate 39,639 downwards.
TGTGAAGAGATTAAAGCCAACACAAGTATGGCGGCCAGACCATGGATTAGTCCATCTCCAATCAATAAAACAATCAATGAGCACTAGCAGTGTCTGAAGTACAACACGCATCTGGCTGTTTTAATGGGCCGGGAGGCACCCATAGATCCTAGCTGTCATTGGAAACAACGGCACTGTGTTTTTGTCTTTCTGAGCGCTTCAGTGCACGGGGCCTGAAGGGTGACAATCACGCTCTGCGTCGGGTTCTTGAAGAAAACAATGAAGGCCCTCACAACCCTGTCAACTAGATTAGTATTCTTCCAGCTGACGGCCTTACTCGCGCTGTCATTTGATAAAATGACTGAACGCACTTTGCCACGCGTGCACGTCAACATCTCTTCTCAAACCGTACTGTTAGTTAGTCGCCTAGAGATTCATGTATGGATCTTTTCGCGTCATGGCTCATGTCTCACTAGAGGGAGGCAGGGGAGGGCGAGCTAGCGTAGAAAAGAAGAGCAAGACGGACTGAGGATTTGTTATTCTTCCAGAGCGATAGAGGCTCCACTTGGCTTTACTGCTGCTGTGCTTCACTGATCCTCAGCCGGAGACCCGTAAACCCATAACCCCATACCGCGGCCTTGATCTGGCAGAAGTGAACCCCTAACCTGTTGTGCTACCCTTCAGCTTTTATTTTATACCTAGTTTTTGCCCCCTTTCCTTCCAAACTGCAATCTCAGGATGGGTCAAAAACGGGCCCAGGTAGGGAGGAAATGGGGATGAATGGTCTGTAGAAAAGGGACAGCAGGCTGTGTCAGAGAAGCTGTACGAGCCAGCCTCTCTTTTCTGAGGTGCATGGCATCACGCACGCGCTAGTAAACACGCTAACCAGCCATCTAGCCCTAGCAGCTAGACATCGCTGAGAAAACCTGGGCGGTCACTGTCAACATTATTGATTTCTCCCTTCCTGTTTCTTTTTATTTATCCTTTTCTGAAATTCTGCATTGCTCATCGCCTGGAAATATTGATATTTCATCCTTCCAGGCTTTGTGCGCCTCTTATGGGGACCGCTAGCTTAATGTCTGAGCTTTGAGAAGTCAACGGCTCGGCAGTTACAGGCCAACAGGAGTTGACACCCGGAGAATAAATGCTGTTTTGCAGGATAACCAAGACATTGCTGTTAACACAGCATCTAGTCTCACACATTGTTGGTGATGGTACAGACAAGCCTTTTAGTGTGTAACATCACCAGGAAGTGTGTTGAAATCCTGCTACCTTAGTGTCTCTGAACTTGTATACTTTTCAAACAGTATTCTTCAATGTTACCTTCGCTTATTACTTCAGTTTTGACATGATAGGTTACACGTATCTAGATTTCTGACACTGATCTTTTGGATTAATAATCGGCTATTTATAAACTGCCTCTTGCAAATTGTCTCTTGCAGGTGAAGTTGATGTTCCAGAGCGCATACGGTGAGGTGGTCAATCTGTCCCCGCCCCAAGAGGAAGACAGGCGGAGGTTTTTTACGGACCTGGTATTGGTTCAGGCTGCTAGGCCGCCACCCCAAAGGAGAAACTCAGGTACTGTGCTCGCATACGCACATGGCTATATGCACAGGCGCTATACACACACATTTACAGACAGGTAATACACAAACACATACACCCAGGTGCTATGCATACTCACCCAGCCATGCTTTTTTACCAGCGTGCTGACACTGTTCTCAGCGGGGTGCCGAAACAAGTGTTTCATCTCGTCTTTCCGTTCCTCCCTCCCGACACACATGCTCATCCCGCCTTACAGCTCAATTCTCTTTGATACCCCCCCTCGCTTTCCCGTTTCCAGTCCATAGAAGGTAATAGCAGCGTGAACAAATACAATCTGACACAGTATGACTCTCCTAGCTTTCTGAACTACTCCACCATTAGCCCAAAGGAGTGTTTCCCATGATAAGCTCTCCCATTTTACTCATTACGTGACTACTGCCCCCCCCTGCTGTCAGCGGTACGGTTTATATAGTGTGAGATCTCCAGAGTTAGCAGTCCAACAGGTACAGTGGCCAGATTTAGGACAGTGCAGCTACATTCTCCATTAAATGCATTTCTGCTGTTCAGGTTCTTCTCAATCACTCCGTACTCTTCATTTGGGATTTCACAGTAATAAACATTAATAAAGACACACACATGCTCAAACCATTCAGCATTATAGCAGAAAGCTACGAAAAGTAGCACAAACACTATACTCTTACCTTAGACGTTGCTAATAATGATTACCCAGACAAGCAAGTTGCAAAGACTGTGTACAGTCTGTATAGGCAAGGCAAGTTTTATTTATATAGCACATTTCATACACAATGGCAATTCAAGGTGCTTTACATAAACAGGAAAACATAAACATTTAAAACAGATAAAATTAAAGCAATTAAAATGAAAGTGAAACAGTTAGAAAAATAGTACAGTTTAATAAATAAGAAACTGAACGAACCATATACTGTCTGTATGACAAGGGAGCAGCTGACCCAGACGGGAGCAGACTAAATAGCCATTTGCCATCATTAGCAGCATTACAGGAAACTTCTCCAGAGCCCCTTGGATTGTCCAAGTCTGCAGACGGCTGACTCTACAATGCCCTGTCTTCTCTTCATTTAGCTTACATAGTAAGGAGAACCAGATGACTCCCTTAGCGTCGTCTCACTGCGCTCTTTTCAATCTAACTGGGTGATAGGACTGGCTCGGCTCATTTGGGAAATCTAGTAGAACTAAGCTTCATAATAAAATAATTACATGACCGGTGAAATGAATGCGCTTCTGCTTCATCTCCTAATGTATTGGGCAAGGTGCGGGTATTTCCTGGACTTAAGTAGTTACAAATACTCAAACGTATTAGAAGGAACTTAAAAAGAAATTGCTACAGTGCTGTTGAAACCGAAGTTATTAAAAACCATCCCGCGGCTGCTACCAAAACCCCCAGGAGACAGGAGATACGGTATTCTGCTCAAGCCCGCCGTTCACCTTCTTATTCTGTCCGCCGTTCCCCTTCCCCTCCCTTCTGTGCTTCAGAGCGGCCTGCTGGGACTTCACGATGGCACAAGGCTTTTAAATGGAAATAGAGCAAGCAACGCACAGCGCAGCATCCCGCATGATGCCAGGCAGGGGTCCCACACACTCGGATTTTCACAAACACACACGCCCAGCTTGAACAGCCTTGTTGATGCCAGGCAGGGGTCTCCATTCTCTTTTCTCTCGTCGGGGGGTTTCCCCTGAATAAAACAGCCCTGCCTGAATAGTGGGTCGTTTGTAGGGTGCAAGGAGAAGAAGAGATGTGTTTTTAGAAGAATCATTTGTACGCTATGAGTTGACCACACCTGGGCCCACAGAGGCTTTTTTATTTGAAAAACGTACGATAGTTTCATGTCTTGATTACATTAAGACAAAACTTTATTTTACACTGAAGGAACCCCATTGGCTGGAGTGTTTGGAGTATTAACGTATAGAGTGTTGCTGACCTATACTTCATCCTGGTCCAGCCCAGTCATGTTAAATGGGCAGGACTGCCCAGGGGTTGAGGCGCTTGGTATTCAGCAGATGTACCTCTCTCCTTGGGCTAGACACAGGGTCATTCACTCTTTCTTCTGATGGGCTGCTGTGATTAGTCCGTGGGCGTTTGCCGCTCACCTTTACTGCTAAACTTAAACCTGAATTTAACCCCTTGGCCTTGAATAGTCGTTGTCCTTTGGGAAACCAGTAACATTTACTGGCAAAGGCGAAATGTTCACTTTTAATGTTTTTGTGAGGACTTTGCAGAAAGACACACACAATCACATAGCTACTCTGCCCACACTCACCGCTCCTCCTCTCTCCCGTAGCCCTGCGGTGTGAGGAGCTGCTACCCGTGGCGGAGGCATCAAGGCCCAGGGTTCTGTCCCCCGAGGAGCAGCGGCGTCTAGACGACCAGGAAGAGAACACACTGAGGGAGCTCCGTCTGTTCCTCCGGGACGTCACTAAGCGGCTCGCCGTGGACAAACGCTTCAGCATCTTCAGCAAACCTGTGGACATTGAGGAGGTGGGTGGCGACCCTGTGTACACTAAAGGAAGGGGGTGTTACGACCCTAGGGGCATTATGCCCCTTTGTCTGCTGTCACTGTCTCTCTTATGAAATGATGCAGTGAATTGGCTCTGCTGAAGCAATTTGTCAGAGACTCAATAGCACCAGTTTAAATGAACACCTCTGAACTTCTATTCCAATGAAGTTTGTAGCACCAGCTGAAATTGACTCCAGAAATGATTTCTACTTAAACAGAGTCAAAGGCACCACTTTAAATTAACTCGTCTGAACACAAGTCAATGTAAATTGTGTCAATGTCACCAGCTTATGTCGACTTCTCTGAACTGATTTCCAAGTAAATGGTGTCGATAGCACCAGATTAAATAAGCTTCTGATTTGAATTCTGTTTAAATCACAGGTGTCAAACCGGTTCCACAGATGGTATATGCTGGTTTTTGGTGTTTCCCTTCAATTAGTCCTATATTAAGACCTAGACTACCAGGTGAGGAGAGATCCTAACTAGCCTTCAGATGTGGCAGGCCAAGTAAAATATCGGAGAGGCAAAGGTGCAGGATGGTGAGAACAGTCAAAAACGGTCCACAGACCACCTCCAAAGACCTACAACATCATCTTGCTGCAGATGGTGTCACTGTGCATCGTTCAACAATTCAGCGCACTTTGCACACAGAGAAGCTGTTTGGGAGAGTGATGTGGAAGAAGCCTTTTCTGCACACATGCCACAAACAGATTCACTTGAGGTATGCAAAGGCACATTTGGACAAGCCAGCTTCACTTTGGTAGAAGGTGCTGTGGACTGATGAAACAAAGATGGAGTTATTTGGTCATAACAAGGGGTGTTATGCATGGCGGCTAAATAACACAGCATTCCAAGACAAACACTTGCTACCCACAGAAAAAATTGATTGAGGTTCCATCATGCTGTGGGGCTGTGTGGCCAGTACCGGTACTGGGAATCTTGTTAAAGTTGAGGGTCGCATGGATTCCACTCAATATCAGCAGATACTTGAGAATAATGTAGAGGAATCAGTCAAAAAGTTGTAGTTACGCAGTTGCTGGATATTTCAACAAGACAACAACCCAAAACACTGCTCAGAATCTACTCTGGCATTTATGGAGAGGAACAAGTACAATGTTCTGGAATGGCCATCCTAGTCCCCAGACCCGAATATATTTGTTGGTGAATGGACATATTAATGAAACCAGCACTCAATTGGTGCCTGTACCCAATGTTGACGTCATGTAGGGTGTTTTAATGATACATTTCTAAATCCCCTTATTTATTATGTTTCACAATATACTGTGTCAATAATCGAGTTAACCCTCATGCAGCAGTATTCATTTCAAATGGGTCACGTTTCCCTCATTGCCTCCCTATCTGGAGGAAAGCAGAGTGGATAAAAGTTTAGGTTGATTAAAAAATGGGAACAGTTCTCTCGGGAACGAAAGCAGTGAAACTCTACCCACTATTCTAGCCTATTATCAACCATGTGGAGATAACTAGTGATTGTGATTGAATTTCTCCACTGAAAGATCAGTTTCATGCTAGCTACAAACTTAACCTGGCTCCTCTGCAACAACAATGACACACTTGAGATGCTGCAGTGTGACAGGTGGTGCAGCTCACGACAGATGGTCAGGCACTCAGTTTCCTCGTCTTTTGCTCTAGTTGTAACACTAGAGGACGTGCTTCCTCCCAAAAAATTTACTGCCATAATCTGCTAGCAAAAATTACGATTAATAATTATTTTGAACACTCATATTCGGCCCTAAGTAATTGTCCAATCCGATCAATCTGTCGACTTCTAATCCTAACCAATGAGTGACCTAATCAATCAGTCTAGTACAAGGTAAATAAGAACCTGTATACAATAGACCTCTGTGGAATTGGTTTGACAACAGTGGTTGAAATGAAGTCTGTAACACCAGTTTAAATTGACTCCTGAACTGATTTCTTTAAATTAATTGTTAGCACCAGTTTAAATTGACTCCTGAACTGAGTTGTTTACATGAATCAATATCCTCATTTTAAATTGACTCCTGAACTGATTTGTTTAAATGAATTGATAGCACCAGTTTAAATTGACGTCTGAACTGATTTGTTTAAATCGATTGATAGCACCAGTTTAAATTGACTCCTGAACTGATTTGTTTGAATTGATTGATAGCACCAGTTTAAATTGACTCCTGAACTGATTTGTTTAAATTAATTGATAACACCTGTTTAAATTAACGTTTGAACTCACTTAAATCGGTTGATAGCACCAGTTTAAATTGACTCCTGAACTGATTTGTTTAAATCGATTGATAGCACCAGTTTAAATTGACTCCTGAACTGATTTGTTTAAATGAAGTTGATTGCACAGGTGTAAACTGCCTCTGTTCCCCTAGGTCTCAGATTATCTGGAAGTGATCCGTCAGCCCATGGATCTCTCTACAATCATGACCAAGATCGACACCCAGAAATACCTGACTGCCAAGGACTTCCTGGTTGACATCGACCTGATCTGCAGTAATGCCCTGGAGTACAACCCTGACAAGGAGCCTTCAGGTATGCCTTTGATCACCTCTGGAAAATCGACATGTGGCAGGATTCAGGGTGTTTTTCTTTCCCCCACATTTGAGTTGACAAATGTTTTAGGCAAACAGTAGATCTATTAGATAAAACAGTAGATCTATTAGACAAAACAGTAGATCTATTAGACAAAACAGTAGATCTATTAGACAAAACAGTAGATCTATTAGACAAAACAGTAGATCTATTAGACAAAACAGTAGATCTATTAGACAAAACAGTAGATCTATTGGACAAAACAGTAGATCTATTGGACAAAACAGTAGATCTATTGGACAAAACAGTAGATCTATTGGACAAAACAGTAGATCTATTGGACAAAACAGTAGATCTATTGGACAAAACAGTAGATCTATTAGACAAAACAGTAGATCTATTGGACAAAACAGTAGATCT
>JACXGM010002102.1:13012-32529 GCA_016801145.1 Umbra pygmaea | reverse complement strand
AGACAAAATCAGAAAGGTAGTGGTGTGTTTTTTTCGGTTGACTGCAATTAAATATTTATGCACATTGAATAAACCCTTCATTGTATTTCAATTTTAGTGCAACTGAGTCCAGTTCTCTAAATTCTTTTCAGTGAGAAACATTTAAATCTGTTCCAAAATGATTAAGCACCTTCAGGTTTCTATTTTGATTTGTCCCACCAGGTCTCTGCTTGGAAAAGGTTAAGCCAGTCTAAACATTGTTGAGTCACAGTCAAACTCCTGTCATTATCAATCTAATGCTATATCTACACTATGGCAGATGCTTAACACTTCAGGTGTAAGAGGACAACGGAGTGTCAATCCCAGGTTGGTCTGTTCTGCACGGATTTGTTTGACTGTGTAATAAATCCAATTAGATCTAGCAGTTATTAGAGTCTTATTCATTATGATTTATGAACGTGTCTCCAAGGCACTGACTCAAGATTTGGAATTGGTTTTTCCTTTCTTGCCTCCATTTGAAATTCAAATCAAACGTACAGTCACACAGAAGACCCTAAAAGCGTGAAGCCCCTAAAACTTGCATCGCCTCCGCTTAACATTGCTGCCGTTTCTCACGGCAAAGCTGCATCTGCATGGAGAATTAATTATTTCGGATACGCCCGTTTTCACACTTTTTTTTTTTATCTCACTCAACCTCGTTCCCTGCACGACTTCCGCCGCAAGTGTAGTCAGATAAAAGCTAAAAACACGCATACTTCAATCACTACGCTGCATTACTAGCCACACACTCTGAGAATACCCTCACTGCAGGGCAGCGCGTGCACAATCCCACACTTGCGCGCTTGAAGACGGCAGGGGTCGTTACCAGCGAAGAAGTCTTATCAAATCAATTAGAATAACATGCATTATTGAAATACCAAGCCTGGCTGGGGGTTTATTTGAATGTGAAGGTTTGTTGTATGTATGCATGAACCTATGGATTCAGGCTTATGAATAATGTACAAAGCGTGGGAGCGAACGCAACAAGGGAAACAGAAAGAAATCAGGTAGCTTCTGTATCTGTCAAAATTGAATAACAATACTCTGGTGTTTAACTGAAAGCCGAATAGATGGAAGTCTGGTGACTTATCACCTGACAACCATTCAATTAAAATGGACGGTGTATTTCTCAGTGAGGTTCTCCGTCTTTCTCAAGCTCCCTGGAAAACTGTACAGTACATCCATGGGCCAGCTAAACCAAAGCACTTTCTCACTGCTTATTGCTTGGTGAAATGGCAGCTTTATACGCCTGAGAGCACACACGCGCACACACACAGATGAATAACTGCTATCTGCGGGTTTGCAGACATAGCGAGGGTCCGGATCATTTGTTTGAACACAGTGGCCACAAACGATGTATTTAAGGGAGGGAAAAAACCCAATTAAGTTACTTTAATACAGAAACCCAGCACTAGACTCCCGTCTTTTAGTGGCTCGGGGAATGGAGACCAACCGTCTGCAAATTACATTTGGTCATTGTGGAGTCTCCTCACAGACTTGATGGCGGTTTATTTTTATTTATTTATTTTAACATGCCCATAACGTACGACTCCCCGTTGTGAGCTCTGGGAGACTCTGAAACAACAAACGCTTTGCGTTCTGTTCTTTTGCTTTCAGTCTTTCCAAAGAATGCCCCCCCATCTTTTTTTCCTTTCTTCTACCTCTCATCGCTGCTCCTCTTCCTCAATTCTTCCTCTTGTCCTGGCAGCTGTTAGCGTGACGTCTGTTGCGGGAAGGCGGGGTCCACTCACGTTTTTTCTTGGCCACTCTCATGTTGTGGTAGTGGATCTACCCGTTCCACACTGTCAGGCCGGCGTTCACAAAACTAAACCCTCATCTGCAGCTCTAGAGGAAAAACACAGAAAGCAAACGGCTTACACTCGCAGCGGACAGAACTTTGTTTACACACGACGCGGCGGTGGTAGGGTGTCCTTGTCGACTCCTGACAGAGGTCACATGAGGTTTGATTAGTGAACTGACCTGCTCTCAACGCATGGTCAGCCCACTCTGACAAAAAGACAGTACCACACTGCTGCACGCAACGCACAAGCTTGGCTGTAATTAGGCCCGTCTTCCAATTAGTGGTTTAATTCTGTCAGATATTGACCTCTCTATCCTTCTTTTTGAACCCTTGGGCTGGGTGGTTTAATGAGAGGGAAATGTGGCATTACTGAGGAGCACACACACACACCACAGCATTGTTACTGTCCCATAGGTTACAAACAGAAATGCACATTATATTTATATCTATAGACACCCCCCACACCTCCCCTCAATAAAAAGAACATCCATCCCCCGAAACAAGGGAAGAAACGGGTGTGGGCGTGTGCACAGGTGGGCGTGTGCGCGGGTGTGTGTGGGCGTGTGGCTGTATGAAGAGGCTTACTAGAGTTTGTCTCCTGAGGTTTGTTTTCTAACTGTCACAGCTCTTTTGTCTCCACACAAACAGAGGGCAGTGATTTTATGCTCCCAGCAGAACACATGCAGCTCTTTATGTTGTGGCTAGTGGGGGGGACATACATTAATAAAATTATAGAAATAACTTCATTGATTACGCCTAAGTTATTTAAAGGTACAATATGTCGTTTTTGGCCGCTTGGGGTCTCTCAAACAAAACAATAACACTACTATGCCAGCAATGCAAACTCAGATTTTTGTTTTTCCAAAAAAAATAGCGCTTGTTTTAATTTATTGCAATAATAACAAATAACAAAGTCTGTTTTATCCAACAATAGACACATTTTAGCAACACATGCACTTGTACACACTACCTATCTATGCAATGAATTAACAATGATTATTGTAATGACTTACGAGCACTATTATTTTGAAACAGAAAATCAGAGTTTGATTTGCCGGCAAAATATACTGTAGTGTTGCCAGGCAAACGGCCGGCGGCGCAGTTTATTGTTAAATATATGACAGCTTTATTCACGTTGTGTTTATTTACGGTTATTCACTTTATGTGATGCCATTTGGTGGTTCCCCGGAAATTAGAGATGCTAGAGTCAAAGGTTATATGACGCCATTGACGGGTGACAAAACAAAATGTCCCATGTCTTTGAATTACATTTCAAAATGTTCTCGATTTGAAAGTTGGTGGAAACATTTGGGATAATGTAAGTATACAACAACAAAAAAATATATAACATACGTTTAGTGATTTTTTTATTTTTTTGAATGCAGAAAAGTTACATATTGTACATTTAAAAAAGATGACGTTTGTTGCCGGAGTTTGGTGTAGCAGCCTGTGCACCCACAACACATGCCCCCGTGCAATGGGTGTAACCCCGGCTTGACCAATAGTCTGTGAACTTCCTCTCAGCTTCCTGCTCTCCTGTCAATGGATATAATAAATAACCCCCCAAATCTTCAAAACAATGGCATATGCCTTCTAACGCCTGTTCTCCCCCTCCAGATAAGATCATCCGACACAGGGCTTGCAGCCTGAAGGACACGGCCCACGCGATGCTGGCCTCGGAACTGGACCCTGAGTTTGACCGCATGTGTGAGGACATCAAGGAGTCGCGAAGGAAGAGGGGTGAGGGAGACACCCGTACCCTCTTGTGGTGCATCGTGTCCAGGGGACAGTGCCATTAGGCTTAAGCTACGTAGCGTGAATCATTATGTTACAGTCAGGTCTGGGATATTCCCTGAATACAGGACACATCTCTAATTAGAGTCAGCATTGATGGGACACATCTCTAATTAGAGTCAGCGCTGATTGGACACATCTCTAATTAGAGTCAGCATTGATGGGTGAATACAGGACAAGACACATGTCTAATTTGTCAGCGCTGATTGGTGATTACCAGACAGGACACATCTCTAATTGAGTCAATGTTGATTGGTGAATACAGGACAGGACACATCTCTAATTGAGTCAACGTTGATTGGTGAATACAGGACAGGATACATTTCTAATTAGAGTCAGCGCTGATTGGACACATCTGTAATTGAGTCAGCGTTGATTGGTGAATACAAGACAGGACACATCTCTAATTAGCGTCAGCGCTGATGGGACACATCTCTAATTGAGTCAGCGCTGATTGGTAAATACAGGACAGGACACATCTCTAATTGAGTCAGCGCTGATTGGTAAATACAGGACAGGACACATCTCTAATTGAGTCAGCGCTGATTGGTAAATACAGGACAGGACACATCTCTAATTAGAGTCAGCGCTGATTGGACACATCTCTAATTGAGTCAGCGTTGATTGGTGAATACAGGACAGGATATGTCTCTAATTAGAGTCAATGCTGATTTATTTAGACATCAACGCCTTTTCACGTAGCGGTGATCACGTACATACACACTGTTTTTGTACATGCATGTTTAGGACAGAATCTTTAGTATTGGTAGTTGGTTGTATACCACTTATGCTTGATTCTACATACACACAAGCGCACACACACTGCACATTTTACATATACAATTTATAATTTATTTATTGTGAATTCCATAAACAGACGCCATGTGACTAATGTATTGCACATGCTGCCTTCACCCATTTACTTGAAATGTTGCTACAAATAGTGTAATGTGTTTATAAAAAGTACCCGAAATACTTTGAAAGTTTGAGAAACGTTTGACATCCCCCTGCTATACGGTATACCGCCCAAGCTGATTTTCAACAATATCATTCATCACTTCTGAGTCGATCCTTTTCAGGGCGGACTGCGCACAGAGGAGGGGCTGTGGAACACACACAGATACGCGTACATTCACACACACAAACAACACCGCCTCCCCACAAATGAATATTTTAGGAGCAGAAGTCAACGGGCAGAAAGGGAATACAGCTGTAAATATTTCATGGTGCAGTGGAGGTGCTGAAGGTATCAATTTGTACCGTTAGATTGCCTGGTGTTGGGTTGAGTCAGCACAACCTAATCTGGGCTGATATGGGCCTGGAAAAAAGACTGTGTGTGTGTCGGCGTCGCTGTTGAAAGAACATATTTAGGAGAACGTTTAGGATCAGTGCATTAAAATGTACATGTCTGGACCTTGTGGGACCTACCTCCCCTTCATTGCTTTTATTCACAGACAGTCAGGCAGCCAGGGACAATGAGACCCCCCCCACCACACACGCACAAACACACCGAAGTACTTGATCAAATCAATGAACGCTGTCTGCTTAGTGTGTGTGTGTGTGTGTGTGTGTGTGTGTGTGTGTGTGTGTGTGTGTGTGTGTGTGTGTGTGTGTGTGTGTGTGTGTGTGTGTGTGTGTGTGTAATAATTGATCCTGTGTGTTTTCCGCAGACCTCCAGACTCCGGCCTTGCTGCCCATCTCCCCGGCTGCCGTGGCAACCCTCAGGAAGCCGTCTGAAGAGGAGAATGCTGGGCGTGGCGCTCCGGGAGAGGCTGTCGAGAAGCAGCACTGCAGCAGTAGTGAGTACCACAGTCACGATGTGGCACAAACACACGATATGAAGCAGCCGTGGAAGCGGAGCATCAGACTCTTATGGTCTGACACACACAGGTGCTCGCCACAGTGAAACACTCCACGTTGGAGAAGCGGCGCAGTGGGGTGCCTCATTACAAACGCTTGTTTTCTCTCCTCTACCTGCGTCGTCTTCCCAGCACTTTGCCAAAGAGCATCTGGACAGCATCTGCTATAGGGGCAAATGGGGAGAGACGCTCGGGCCATCTCCATTCAAAGAGGTGTTCGAAAAGTTTGCATGCTTTGTCTTGTGACAACATTGTGAGCCAGCAGTAACGCAGGTTAAATGCTGGTTTGCTTCTAAAGCTAAGCAGAGTCGGGCATGGTTAGTCCCTGGATGGGAGACTTCCTTCATCTGACCAATGCCTAGTTGTCAACATCTTGCGCAGACAAGATTAGAAAGCATTCAATGGTTGGAGGATGATTCACGGTAACTGTTGATATGACTGTCATACTCCGAACATTTTGCTCCCTCGATTTGGATTACCCGGGTAATCAAGTCTAGACCCTATTACATTCTGCTGGAATTCTCATCAATCATTCTGCCTTGTATGTCCCTGCCTAAGCTGATACTAATCTGTCACTTGAGGAATTACCCAGAGCTGAACAAACTGGGAAGCATTTGTGCACTGTGGTATTGTGGCCAGAGAGACTCTATCAAAGTTTAAAAGTGCTTTTCCCCAACACATCTCCTGAGCGTGGATGAATTCCCTTTCTGAACTGCCACAGGCGTTGCCAGTCAGACCACATGCCCATTCTGTTCTTAACCACCTACAAGCAAAATCTAACGAAGGAAGCAGAAGGACACGTTCATGTAGGGCGGGAAATGTTTAGAGGCTTCCAGGGAGAACATCAGTGAACATGGTCCATCATTCAGATTTTTGTCCATACAGTGACAAATGTTTATTTTCAGCATTCGCACAAAACTGAAAGAAAATTCTATTTCATATACCTTTAAGGCCACTGAAGAAATTACTGAGGAGAATGATTAATATTTAGTCACAGCTCATTGGGCTAGAAATGAAAATAATGTGGCAGGGCTAACAATGGATCATACAGGGAAAACCAGCCGTGTCAACCTTACATCTGGACAAGCTTCAAACTTTTGCATGGTTTAAAGAGAAAACATCACAGAGCATCTGGCAAGTGGGCTCAGGTTCTCTGGACTTGTGAGTAGGACCTTCATGCATGTTAACAGCAGATCGCCAAGCGGGAACATTTACAGTCAACCTGTACTTTTTCAAGTCAGTTGTTTTTTCAAGATGCCCACCATTGTTCTGACTGCTACTCAGAGGAGTTTGCTCTAAGCCGTTCTGTTTTTCTACACACTGTTGTTCCTCCAAACTGGAGGGCTTGTGGGTCAAAACACGTAAGGGCACGCTCAATCCACTGATCAGGTAGCTTTGCAGATGGTCAACACACCGGATGAAGTTGCTAGAGCGTGATGAGACCAGGGCATCCCTAGTCACGATGCCTTTCTCGTCCTGGGTGACAATGGCTAATCAGTATCACCCCTTTGGGCATCCCAACCACTCTTCCTAGAGTCTCAGTCGAGGCTTGAACTGGTCAGCTGAGTTGATATGAAAACAGCTTGGTGTTCATCCACATAGCGCCTTTAGCTTGTCAGGAAGCTGGGACACCTGAATCTAGAGCATTACTTCCTGTTGGGGTGACCTAACGTAGGAAGCAACGGCACAGTAGCCCACTCAATGGTCGCCAGCTATTTTCTTTATGGGAGCAATTCTTATGGTTATAAAAATCAAAAACCCCTATTATACAGTAGCCTTCTGAATTCGTATCATAGCATTTGGTGCATCTAAATTATAAAACCGGTTTGTACTTCACAGTTGATATGCATAATATTCATTCATTAAGGCTGCAGTGTTTTTTTTTCAAATTTAAAAACATTATGCTTTGCATATTTCAGTGGACTTGCATATTTTGTTCTATTTTTGTTTTCGCTATAAAAAACTGTTATTGCTGAGGAATGTCTCAGAAGGAAACCGGTTCCTGACACCTTTTTCGTGAGATTAAACAAAACAAATTTCAAGTCAAATGTCTTTCATTTCATCTTAGAACTCTGGATTGACTGGAGTGATCTCTGCTAATGGCTGACTACAAGTTCTACATGAAAATGGAGCCTTCTTTGGGCAAACATAAAAGTACATATCCAATTTATATGGAAATGTGTTGTTTTTCTGTCGTATGAGTAAAAAAATCTTATTTTTTGTCTCTCAGGGAGGAGCCCATTTAGATATCTGGATGATTGTTTGGCTGCTGGTTGTCCAGTATATATTTTTTTCTCCATTGTGCACAAGATACCTGTTTAGTAGATTCTTTTGAAATGAGTTGGTTAAAAAACAAAATAGAAAAAAAACTAACTTTTTTTAAAGATTTTTGTTTGGGGTTTCTCTTTGGCAAAATATTTTGTAATGATAGAATAGTATGAAACATAGGCTCGAGAGACATGTAGGCGGAGATAGAAATGTCAGGGCGCAGACCCCATCACCCGCGTGGACGTGTGGTCAAGAGCAGAGAGCTTAGACCATTACACCAAACTGGTTAACGCTATTTTAAACAAATCCTTTTGACAATTACATTTATTGTCAAGTTCCACATTTTTATATTTTCAGACCTGAAACACCACATTCACCTACCGGATTAATAATGAAACCACAGAATTTACTGTGTAAATGCATATGCCTACGAACTGTGTGTTTGAGTTGAGTTATTTAGCAGATGTTTTCCAGAGATTTCTGTATAGATTTGTGGCCTTATACTGTGATGCTACAATGTGGCACTCTTGTGGATGAATGTCGTTTTTTAAAAGCTCTACAGGACCCTTGAGTCATGTGACCCGTGTGGTTAGGCAGTCAGAGTTTTAATCAGAAGGTGGGCATTTCGAATCCCGACTGGGCCCGGGGATAGCTATTAAAGGGAGTATCTATTGAAAACATATGGTCAAAATGTTTTTGTCTTTCAGCAAAAGTCCCTCCCATCTGGTGACAATTAGGTCTATTTAAGTGATTTAAAAAATGTAATTGAAAATAGGAAAACCCCTACATACTCCTCATAGTACGTTTTCAGAAATGCCTTGTCCGTGCTCTGTTCACGCTGCTACCATTTAGCAGACGGATGGTTCAGGAGCATCATAACCAGGAGAGTGAATAACGCTTTTACCCTCCAGCCCAGCACCCTGTCAAATGCTTTGGCTTACCAACACTGCATTTACACACTGTAACCATACGCTCTCTCAAACACTCTCCAGGGCCGCACTCTCACTCAATTTGACCCACATGACTGCACATCGAACCCGCACAAACCAGGATTGATACACACATTGGGTCTATGCAGCGCTCATTGCCCGGACTACCATTTGGACTATTGAGCAGATCAAGAGACAGAGCACACTCCAATCTGCATGCACCGTTGACAACAAACTGACATGATCTGGGTGTCACTAGAGCTCATGCCTGAGGCTGTACCTGCACCACTGAGTTGGTCTTCTTAATGTTAAAAGGGGGGACCAGTCACACGATCACCCACATTTTAAAATGCCAAGCTCCTCTAAAACACACTGTTTTGAAAAGGTGATGTCCCCTCGTCCAAAGGTGACCACACCTCAGACGTATCACCACCAATCACAATCAAATTGAGGTTTAGTTGTCTTCTAAACCAACAGTGTGTTTGCAAGGTGGGTCATTTCAACTGAAAATAGATTTTAAATGGTTGATCATGTGACTGGTCCTTTTTAAATGACAGAACAAAGCTTGAGCTTCAGACTTTATTCCAGTTGATTACAACCAGCTGCCATATGTGAAGTTACCAACTGGCATCTCACGTCCAGCTTCGGCCTACCTGTCGGACATGGTGGGAAATATGTGATTTATTTTAATGTTAGGTCACAACAAAAACTAATAAAATGAAGGAAACAACCCGATTCCTGCATGGGCACTGCTGAAGTAGATTTTGCTGCCCTGCCACACTCTGGACTACCACTGGATGGCGCTTTCCTCTCAGGATACTCCAGGAACAGGCCTCCTGCTGACTGTGTAAAGCCGATTTTTGACATAATGCAATGTAAGCTTTGAGATAAGAGCCTCTTTACCGACGTGTGTGTGGTTGTGCACGTGTGCAAACTTCTTGCGCTCTGGTAATTATCTCTGTGTGTGTGTAGGAGCCCACTAGGCGTTCTGGATTTAATGTGTAGCACTTTGCCCTGCTATCGATCCAGGGTTGACATTGTGGCCTTCGATTGATGTGTTTAAGTAATTATTTTCCAGCGCATGTGACTTACAACCTATTCAGAATGTAGTATGAATACAAGCTTGGCTTGCAATAGAGCACCATTCTTCTGACTGCTGTCAAACCTGTAGTGTAGGGACCTTTTGCACGATTGACTAATTGAGTGCGGTATTCAAGGAGCTTGTTTTTCTTTTCAACCAAACCACTTGAAACTGTCGTTATTGTTTGGGTGTATTCAACACAATCCTCTAACTCCTAACCTGACCTCAGCCAATCTCTGAACAATGGTAACATGTGCTATTAATAACCTAGTTTGCTGTGAGCAGTGGTGATTATGTACTGCGGGAGAAGTCGGGTAGATTATATTTCTCGTTTATTTCCCCCGGTCTGATCAAACCGAGAAGGATGAATTGGCAAACTGTGGCTCCTTCCATTAGCATCCCCCTGTTAGTATTATTATTTTTTCTTTCTTACATTTTTTTTTATCTTCGGAGCCACAGCCTTGCACACGGCGGTCACTAATTCTGCCGCTCCGGGGACTTCAGGTTATCACGACGTCCCAGAACTTATCACCATGCTCCAGAACTTACTTAATTAGGTCCCCTTAATTAATTATTTGAGAGAAAGTCATCATCGGCATCCAATTCTCACCCGGAGCAATTTGGTGACATTTAATTAATTGATACGGGGAATCAATTAGGTGTTGATAAATATGACAGAACCCCACCCTCCAAGGGCTTCCCCAGACAGACGGCTGTAAATGAAGTTGTCTCTAGATGGACACAACTGACCTTCGATCGATCGTCTAGAGCAGGCATAGTCAACTCTGGCCCTCGAAGCCGGTTCCACTTTGTGTTTTCATTGCAACTCTCTAATCTGAGACTTGTTTAGACCTGGTACACATGGTGGGTGCAATTAATGACCAGGTAGGCAAGATAACCAACAGGCTCTGGCCCTTGTAGGGTTAGAGTTGACTAACCCTGGTCTAGGGGAAACTCCATCAGCAAATTTTACCCATTGGCGAGCATATACCAGATGATTTTGGGTGAACTTCAGTGCTCTATTCAAGAACTTGATCTCCACACCCGGCTCGCTGGTCCGATTGCGGTCCTAGGTTATGTTGAGAATGGAGTTATTTGAGACCACGCTCCAAACCTCAGACGGTCATTACCTGGCTGTTTGGGCTGTCTGCTCAGGGATCACCTGGGTTCATGGTAAAGGCACTGCCACATTGATATGGAGCACAGTTCACCCACTGTACGTTCCCTTTATGCATAATTTACCGTTCTGTGTTCCATTCACATGACTTATGTTTCTAGTAACTATGCGAGGTGACAGTTTTTGACATGGGAATACTGTGGAGTATTTCTGCAAGTGCCTTGTAAATCCTGCATGGGACCACAATTAACTAGCTCTGTTTGCTCAGTAATATTCCCATTATGGCATTGTTGGAAATGTGGAAATGTGCTGTGTTAGACTGGCTCCAGGCTTGTCTTTAGAGAGCTTTCCATTCAACCTGTGATCAGAGAGCATTTCTCCTATTTCCTCCCTATTTTTGAGCAATGTTCCAGGAACTCAAATATGAGACAAGGAGAAGACTTTTGACACCACTCTCATAATAAATGTATCTTTTTAGTTATAATAGATAGTTTGAACATGGTAATCAATAAGGCCTGCATACAGGTGTGTAACCACGCTCGCAGCTTCGCTATTTTGCATTCCGCTTTCCTTGTCAGTGAATTCTCGCGCACAAAGAGTGGACACATCCTTTTGGTTTTCAATCAGGTATAGAAAGAAACTAACATATTTCTACTTGAGGCATACACATAACTCCGGCACATTCCGACTGTGTAGGATTCCAATGTGGTTAACCCAGAGCTATCCAGCGACCCGCTGTTAGTGTGACTGCCTGTACAAAAGAAATGGGCAGGAGTATGTGCAAGCTCTGTCACTGCAAACTGCACATTATCTTAACTCACACATGGTCTGAGGGCAGAAATATTACGATTGGTTCATTCGAATAACCAATGAAACCAGAGAGTAGGCGGGAATTCATGAACAGTTCAAACTGTGGACAACAATAAAAATGTTATCAGTAGGCTGCAGTAAGCCAGCAGTTGAGTTAATAGCTTGTGGTTATAGTGTCTGACTGGTAACCAAAAGGTTTTCAGATCAAATCCAAATCAAGCAAAGAAAACATTTCCATTTCCGCAATTGTTTAAATTGTTGGGCAAATGCCATGTCAAATGTTACCTTTTCATCAAATTCTGCCTATTTTAGGGTTAGGTTCAGGTTAGGGCAACCTATGGTCAGACTTGTGATCTGAATTGAAGAATGCCTTTTGGAAATGTGTTGTGTTA
This sequence comes from Umbra pygmaea, assembly GCA_016801145.1. NCBI lineage: Eukaryota > Metazoa > Chordata > Actinopteri > Esociformes > Umbridae > Umbra > Umbra pygmaea. Next base: position 20,460 of record JACXGM010002102.1, on the reverse strand, counting down.
GTGTTAGGCTAAAATGTGTTGTGTTAAACCTAAAACATTCCTAAACTCCCACCTCTTTTACATTTTGATTGGGTATTTGCCTGAAGCAAATGTGATCTTTCTGTCCTAAGATCATGTTTGAGTAAGGAAAACTAATACATGCTCCCTAACTTGTCAATCTGGAGATAAAGGCAACACCCCGAAGGACCCATTCTGGTTTCTTTCTCAACCCACTTTTTCTTTGACCTCTTTCGACCTTTTTTGTCACCTGGCTGCTCCGTGTCAGTTAACAATATGTGAAGTCCTGTTCATCTTCATGGAAATCACACGTGACTTTCGACCTAATAACCAGTATGCATATGTTCTCAAAACAGTTCTGGGGAAAAATGTGTTTTGCCTACTGAAGGCACAGGTGGTGTAGACCAGTGAAGTGTCCTGCATACCTTGCCGCAGGCTTGTGTGTGTGTGAACATGTGGACACAGAGGTAGTGGGTAAGCTCATCCAGGCATGCTGGACCCCAGCTGCTTCTACCTAAGAAACAAGACCAGCTGACCTCCAAGCAACTCTAGGGGAATATGCGCTCACACCGACACAAAGTAGTTGAGTTTGTAAGGAGCAGCTTGTTTCCAGTACACACTTGTTAGGATCCAGGTGAAGCAATTAGACAAAGACTATTCATTGCCAAGGTCAGTCTTGACATATTTCAGATTGTCCCCCAGCAACTGTGATTGGGCACTGTACTGTTGCAAATGAGGAAAGTTTCATTCTTCTGTGGAACAAAGAAACCAGAGTGATGAAAAATGATCCTTACACAATCTACACCACAGTCATTGGAATATGCAAGGCAGAATTTTACTAAAGAAAATACCAGTATGTATTTTCCACGTAAAACCAGTCCTAGACCTGTGGTTGTCAAATCTGGCCTTTAGACCTGGAGGACTGCTAGTTTCCATTCTAGCACTCTTTTTAGGCTGGTTATCTGACAAAGGACTTTGTAAAAACTGCTGTTGTAAATAGCTTTATGAAATAAATTTGATTGATTGAAGTCCAGGCTTCAAATCGAAGGCTGCCACTGAATGTATAACAGACATTATTAGCAAGGAGAAAACATTTTAAATTAGAACATTCTTGCAGAGGCGTTCTGTTCTTGTTTTTGTACAGCAATATGGATGGTCCATACGGTACCATTAGCAGACAGCTGTGAAATTAGTTTAAAGAAAGAAATCATACTAGAAACCTTGATAGATACAAAAGTTTATATGAAAGAAATACTAACGTCACATGTCTTTTTTATTCTGTTGATGACCATTACGTGACTTTAAGAGCAGGTGTTTTAAAAGACTTTGTGTATAGTCAGGAAGGCTCTGAAGTTCAAATGCCAGGTGGGGAATCTAGATCAGAATATTTTCATCCAAATCTGTACTTTATTAATAGAAACTAGAAGTCGCTGGCCGAGGACAAAGAGCATCTGGCCCCTACGGAAACTGCTGTGAGTCTTAATGTTATTATTAGTTGTAGGAACTGGACCTGCAGATTCACTCACAGCTGCGTCCCCAATTGAAGACACACACCCCCGACCCTGTGGTGCTAGCTAATGAAATCCCTCCAAGCCATTCTGTGATGAGCTCTCAGCTTAAGCTGCCATTTTGTAGGCCCAGATGCCTTGTGGAACATTGTGGCACCAAGCGTGAAATGAATGTAAAATCAACCATGATGCGTTTTCTCTTTCCTTTATTGTTTTAGTGTGCAGATGAGCTGACAAGTGTAAACAGCTCTCTGAGGAATAGCGTCTCTGTCTCCACCTCTCCTCTCTCTCGCTCGCTCACTCTCTGTTTTAATTCAGCCCACATCACACAGCCCTACTCGTTTGTCTTCCGGACATATGTTAAGTGTACACTCCCGACGCCGACAAAGTTGGTCGTTATCTTGCCTGTGTTATTGACATGCAATGCAAATGGCTGCAGATGAATGTCCTAGTAAATGACTTACTAGCCTTTATGTCTGGAACAGGCCGGAAGGAGTTGCGTTTGGATGATTGAGCGTCTCTAGTTGACGCCTGCCTGCATGGCCCATGAGTAAGACTGTAGTGTTGTTTTTGTTGTTGTTTTCGCAGTTAGAGAGACCTTGGAGTTGGACTAGGAATGAGAGTGCTTGAATGTAGCAATAAAGTGTTCTTCTAATGGTTGGATGAAGTCATTTACATGACGTTTTGGTCATTTAGCAGATGTTGCCAACCAAAAGTACCTAAGAGGTGTCGGTTAGAGTTCAAGTTCAAGATGCTACGTGCTGAAGATGTTACATGCTACTGCATAGATGTCACTTGCTAGATGTTTTTGATGCTTTGCTCTGGTACTAACCAAAGTGATGGTGCTTGGAGCCGGTATGGTTTATCAACAACAAAATGTTGTTTTTTGCCCAAATTTAGGAGTGTCTCTTTCTGTTTGAGTTTAGCAGTAAAGTGCAATAAATCTGTAGGATTTTCATACAAGTTTTACATGTATGGGTTTTGGAGTGTTTTTTCTGCGCTACATTTTCATTTCTTCAGTTAGCCTATCTGATTATTCAAAGTGGCTGTATGGCCAGTTTTTTTAAGTATTATGTTGTTTGGGGAGTGCATTTGGGGAAATCTCAAACCGCAAATTACGTTCCAAGTCTGTTCTGGTCAGCAGTGCACTGATAGGCGTATTCAACAACAATGTCTTTATGTAGTGCTGTAGTATTTTGCCAACGTATTTCTCCTGTGACCCATGTAAGACTATTCAAAGTAATGAAGTATATTAAAAAGTATATTAAAAAGTAATCAGACTCCAAGGATTAAGGGAAGAACCGGGATATGCACTCAGGCATTATGAATCAAAAAAGTTGACAGCTAGAATCGGTCTGTAAATTGAATCATAGGCAAATAGATTTGCTTCACATTGTTAAATTAATGATTATATTATTAAAGGCTCACAGCTTCGATTACAAGATGGTACTAACATTAACAAAGCGTTATTCTACACATGATTAGAGAGAGGTACAGAGCCATGAGGCCATGTCAGAAACCGTTTATCTCACCACAGCAGGCAGGCGCCTGAAAAGAAAACAGTTGATCGAAGAGCCTTTTTTACCTCAGTTGATTGGATTCCAAATCGGTAGTTGACAAATTTCAGTCATAAACGTACCTTCCAATCAGACACCAGAACCACACAACATAATGACAGCAGCTCCAGAACCAAGCTGGAGAAAACAACACGGCATTCGTCCTAAAGACAACAAAGCAGTCGTTACTTATATTTACTTTAGTAAATCAGCAGACCCATTTATTCATTAGTTTCTTTTCTCACTCAGAGCTGAATGGGTTAACTGTTACAGTTGATTAACTGGAGCTGGGCTACCCTTTATCTTGACTGTTTTTTAGACTTATCAACATAATGTGTCGACTCAGATGAAACATGACGGTGCTAAAGAGCAACCTTTCCTTCTGAGCACACACACAAACACTGCTCTATGCTTGTATTATTTTCCTGTAATGCACAGTTCTGCACTATGGAGGTTAATCACTGATATTCACATATTTTTCTTGAGGAACCAATATGGATTATGTTCCAGGTCTAGCCAGTTAGTTGACATGGTTGCAATCAAGGCTAATATTGGTGACTCTCCAATGCCAGCGATGCATTTATCTCTGCTAATGACTTAGGATGGTGCCTCAGACATTATGTGGCCCGGCAGGTGGAACATTCATGGATTTTTCATTTAGACTAAATCCTGTTGGCAATGACTGAAGATGCCGAGGTCTCCCTTGGATCGGCTTTGCCCAATTTGCTAAATGGCCGATAGATGGCTTATAAATATCCCAAGCGGTGTGGTGCCAACATGACATCAGTAGCAGCAGCAAAGTCATGCCTTTGATTGCGTAAACATGCCCTTGATCCATAAAAGCTGGTTTATTGAAGCAGAAACACGTCAGTTGCTCCTCAGCAGACCTCGTGTTTGATGTGACCTTCAACCAGTGACAAATAATAATGTTAGACCTACTGAAGTTTCAGATGGCTCTTTGCACCCAAGCAGCCCCATCGACTTAATTTTCTGTCCATAAATGTAGTGGGAAATGCACATTAAAAGTATTACTTGAACAGAAACCCAGCCAAATTAACTTTTTTCCTGCCTCATTATTTCCAAAAATCCATCGATAATCAAACCTCTGAAAGTTGTTCGCTTCGATGCTGCCTTTGGACACATAGCTGATTGTATATCAGATTTTTATAGATTTCAAGGGAAACGTTCCCTAAACGGCCGATAGCCATGCGCCACATTGACAGCAGTACCGTAGTTTAGCTGGGCTGTAAAGTGTGATCGTCATGTTCCCATCTTCTGATCGGTGGTGCCATTGGGTCTCAGTCATTCTGCCTACGAAAGCAGCGAGAAGCCCCACAATAACTGCAAATCAAAATGTATTCTTATTGTAATAAAAGTAACCATTGAGTAAGAATGCAAGATTATGAGATTTTTTTTATTGATGTTGCCGAGCTTGCGTCTGGAGTGTTGGCCCTCTCTCACTCTCATTTCCCCAGAATAATTAACTAGCTAATGTCTTCGCTTTCCACCGAGCATATTAACTTTCCTAACCGCGCGCGCACAAAATCGTGGATCCATGGCCGTTTGGATGGGCGCATTAAGCGACACTAGTCACATTAAGCCGTTGAAAGGAGAAAAAAGAACGGGAGTGCAGACAGACACTTTTTAATTATGTTAAATGACTGCTGGAGCCGCACTCGACAGGGCTACTCGCCAGATCTCCATTAGCAAGAAGGAAAGATATACATTTCCCACGTAACAAGTCATTACGCAAGTCATCTCTGGGTCTGGGACAGGCCACACATCATTCATTGGTATCTCTTTCTGGTGTTTATCTCCGTCCCTGTGTTTGCACTGTCAGGGCTTGGGCCGTATACTCGCTGTAGTGTTTCACGAGTCACTCCTAGATACAGCAAAGCACAATGGTCATCACAGACACACGCAGGACTAGTGTGTTTGCGCCCTACAATTACCAAGTGGCCGTTGATTTTGTGAGCCTCACCACAGGGATAATGACCTATCTTAGTGCTTGACCCAATTGATAGCTTCTGATGTACTTTTACCACTATCCCAGGAGAAACAAACTGAGTTTGCTCTGACCTCGTGTCACCTGTGATATAATTGCTACTGACTGGGTGATTGGACAATGGCTATTTTTTAATGCGCCCTCAGGCGTAGCGACAGATGTTCTTAAAAGTGACATCACCACCGACATTGACATCAAACCAGGAAAAACCTTGGTCTTGGTGTTTGTGATATGTTATGTGATAATTTAACGTCTGGTATAGCTAAATGATTCAAGATCAAGGCAACAAATTTTTACTATCGTTGGCGTTAGGGGAACGTAATATCCAACCACTTTTATCAAAGGAACGAAGTGTCCTCATTAAGAATGCTGCTTCATGACTGGGGAGTCATCTTGTAGTGATATGACTTGGTGTGAGAATACACGATGCCGACCGGAGGGGAAAAAAAGAATTTCACCAGCTTAAGCTCCTCATTCATCTCAGATATCCCACCCCTCCCCTTTCTGAAATTTAAATGATATTCTTGAAAACATTGAGGTTAATCCCCGCCCCCACTTCAGGCACCATCTTCACCCAATTCGTTTACGTCTAAATATCCAGTGAGGGGGAGGGGAAATGGCCCTATTATTGCATTCTCGAGTCGTTTGACAGACGTTGCAAACCATTTGTGTTACATAATCTGTCTACTGAAGATCAGATGAGCAGCTTCTTGCACTTCAGTTCTATTTATCCCCTCTATTTATTTTGCTAAATGGCTCTTACCCGTCTCACCTTGACGTTCGAAAGTCTCTACTTCGCTCTCCTCCGGTTTCGCACCTTCAAAACAATTCGGATTGGGAATTAGCGGGAGAACTTTCTGGGAACGACACACTGCAGTCTGTCATATTGAGTCACACTGGGAATCGTGAGCTGTGAAAATCCCCATTTGTTCCACAATATTTAACTCCCAGTGCCTCTCTGTAGAAACACACTGAGCACAACAGCTTGCAGAGGAGAAAGGGAGCTCGCCAGAGTTTCAGGCGACTCTAACGTAGGCGACACACACAGATCACAGCGGCCTCTCCCATCATAGAAGTTCCCTAAGAGGAATGGGAGACGATATGCAAATGGAACGCTGTTTATTAATGTAATACATACAGAATTCCTCCATGCGAGGCAGCCGATTCATGCTGCTCTTTGTGCCTAGAACTGTGTTCTTCTAATGTCCTCGTGGCGTTAATGTTCCTCAAACCAGGGGGTTGGGGGGGTAAAGTTTTGGATCTTTGCACTCAAAGATATATTTTTTTTTACATTTAGGGTGGGTGTGTATGTGCTGATTTCTTCAAGGGCAAGTGTGTCTGACCATCCTGAGGTACTAGAATGACTTTTTCTAGTAAAAAACATTCTGTCGTTTGACAGGGTCAGCTGTGTCGACTGGCGGTTTCGGAAGGAGGTAGATGTCCTGTGAGTGGAGCTCATCAGATGCCCGCTGGTCTCGTCATCTAGAGAGCATTTGTTCCTTTTGGGAACGCGTGCGCGTGTGTAAGCTAAACCTACTGAGGGAGTTGTGGTCTGAGTGTGACGCTTCAGGGGCTGACGTGCCTAGAGAGGATTTCAGGGGTCAGTAGGTTAACTTGATGGCCAGGGGAGTCTGGCAGGAAGAGCAGCTCAGCAGAGTGGCGCCCTACTGCTGTGTAAGACCGGGCGGATGCTCCGTCCTTCCGTCTGTCAGGCTGTCCGGTATTGTAGCAGCAGGGTGCCACTCTGCCCAGCTCCTGTTTCTGCCAGCCCCGATCGATCACCCTGGCTGCCCATTGGCTTCCTGTCATAATTTTCCTCTGTCCCAGGGCTCGCCTGTGTGTGTGTGTTTCCATATATTTACAAATATCCCTGCAACACAAAGGCATTGAGCATCTGCGACCTTCCCAACTTACAGCCGCAACACGCGTGCACACGCACACACGCGTAAACACGTAGGCGTACACACAAGTCCGTCCACTCAGTCATACTCAGACTGGGAGGAAACACACTTACTCTTCCACTCTCCGACGCTCAGTGGCAGAAGTTTCCCTTCGGGAGGATCAGGCCCATTAATTGATGCAGGTCAGGTTAACGTTGGCCTCCCAGGTGTGTGTGCCTGCGCTGACATGGCGCCAGAGTGTGTTACAGAGAGAGACGCCAGACTGATTTCTACGAGGAAAGAACGGGACCATGGATAGATGTGCTTGTTTCATTAAGTGCAAACAACTGTCATCCGCCCCTTGTTGCATCAACACCCTGGGGGCCACTTCTATATGTCTCTGTGTCCCTCTGTGTGTGTCTCTGTGTGTGCGTGTCTCTCTGTGTCTCTCTCTGTGTGTCTGTCTCTCTCTGTGTGTCTGTCTCTGTGTGTGTGTCTGTCT
>JACXGM010002102.1:0-12912 GCA_016801145.1 Umbra pygmaea | reverse complement strand
GTGTGTGTCTGTCTCTCTCTGTGTGTCTGTCTCTCTCTGTGTGTCTGTCTCTCTCTGTGTGTCTGTCTCTCTCGCTCCTCTACGTCCTTTTCTTTTACTTCGTTCCTCTCATTGTCTTCCTCTGTTCCTCGTCTCATTCTTTTGTTCTCTCGTAATTTTCTGTCTTTTGTTGTCTTTATCTCTTCTCCCTCTGTCTCTCTGCTCTCCTCTGTACTAGTGGTGGGTAATTATACAAGCCGTTTTCAGATTCCCCCCATGCTGTCTGGCTTCACCCACACGCTCCTCATCTCCTCCCGGCTCCAGCCGTTTAATAACATTCCCCACGTGGGGCAGACTGCATGCAACAGCCTCCGCTTAAAGTCCCGTACGCTACTCAGAGACGCCACATTGAGGCTTGAGAGACACAGACGCTTCCGGAAGGAAAAAGTGTCTCGCCAGGATGGCGGTGCATCCTGCACTTGGAAATAGATTTCATTTAGATTACTTCAACACGTTTGCCCGATATTCTAAAAGAAGCTATTCTCCGTTCACTGGTCTTCTAAAAGATAAAGGTTATTAAAATCCAATCCACTTCTACATGGTATCAACAGTGTGTCCTTGAAGGGTGATGCGGGCATAGGCGTGCGTGCGTGCGTGATATTGTCAACTACAGACAGTCTGTGGTTTCGAAGTTTCCCGGCGCCGTATAAATCATGCATGCATTGGTGCCTTTAATTATTACAAAGTGCTGTGCTATTCAAAGCACAGTATCCCTCATCCGTCCATTCCTCTCTCCCGGTTCTCTCTCTTTCCAGCGGTCTGCGGCTGAGCGTTCATGCTCCAACAATTCCCATGCATTATTTAAGAGCTGCAGATGACAACTCATTTGCTGCCATACTGTCTCACCTTTTCTATCACACACACATTCACCAGCTGTCTGACCTTTCTCTCCCCTGGGAAATGGCTTCATAGAGCCGACCTCACCAAGACCAGGGCAATCTTAACTGGTCTGAAAACGCTGAAGAATGGAGGGGAAGTTGTGAGGCTGTGTGACGTAATGGACTGCTGCTTCTGTGGGACAAGCAGGGGTCAGAATGGGGTCTCCTTCTATCCAGGCTCTTGCCACACCAAAGGCTTTATCAGAGATACTGTGTGATGGTTAAGGTATCTGTACTGTACTTGCCCTTCACAACATGTCTATGAGTCATCACTGCGCTGAGGAAGTTGACATTTCTGAATGAAATGAGAATTCTGAGGGGCAAATACGACTGAGTGATCGGACACACCTGGGAAAAAGTAGTGGAATGTAGTGAAGATGCCACCGAGATGCTTATTTTGAGTGTCTGTCTTCACCACTTCCCTTCTGTCTTGTTTTTCTTCTCCTGCTCTCTGTATACTCATTCTCTCCCTCAATCTTGCTTCATCTCTTGTCCCATGCATCCTGCAGAGTACCGTTTAGTGCCAAGCTCCAGTGATGCATGAAGGTGACTTTCGCCCCCTCTATAGCAGCCCCATTCAACTCTGGCCCTCGAAGCCAGATACACCTCGTTTCATTATTGCAACCTTCTAAGCTGGGATGTATTTCGACCTGGTATGCCAGCCAGGTGAGTTCAATTTATGATAAGGTAGAACAGGAAACCAACAGGCTCTGGTTCTTGTAGCAAAAGAGTTGAATACCCCTGCCATACACCTATGTTTTGGATTATCTCGTGTGTGTATTACCTGGTCAGCAGGAGGGAACAGTGCTAACCGCACACCGCCCCAAACTCATCACTGTGCCAGCGGTCATTCGCCCTCGCTTGGAAAGCAACTGACGCGAGCACCACAGGTTATAGATACTAGTCCCTCTGGCACACCTGGTCCGGCGCAGGACTCCCAATTCACTGGTCTTCTCGCTCTGCCCAGTTCACCTGCTTATCCCAACTCATTTAATCCCAGCTACACTGTGTCATCTCGTCTTCCTCACCCCCCTTCTGAGTGGTGGGTAATCTGGCCATCTGATAGGTTGGTGGTACCAGGCCTGGTGTTGGTAGATAAGTCCTGCTTTGGTGAACACACAAAGTCATGGCTGGCTGATGTGCAACATATTTTTTACTGTAATGCACACCTTTCTTTAAAGGAGGTATGTGTCGACTTTTTGGCGATTGTAATTAAAAGTGTACCCGATAATATATCTGTAATAAAAATGAAATGAATAGTCAAAGGATCAAGGTTTACTTGCCCAAAAGACACTGAGTCCTAAGATGCTGAAATTCTATTTCCACTTGTTATGTAGTCTGAAAGCTGCACCCACTTCCACTGATGACACCAAGATGAAATTCTGTTCATGGGTAAAAACAAGTAGTAAATAGTGTACATAGTCCTTGTTCAATTTTAAATCACTGTAAAATATTTAAATATTATTATTTCTTTTTTAAATCAAAATATTGTTCTCTTTTTTCCTTCATTTTATTCCGCTCGCAATTCCCACTAATCCTGCCTTGCTCGCAGCTCCGCAACTCCTTGGTCAGATACGGGATAAGTCATCCAACCACATGTTGCCCGGCCGCCAAATCTTTTCGCACTGCGACTCCAACACATATTTAGTGAGATCATGCACGGGATGATTACGTTCACCAACTATACTTCTGTGATTGAAATTACAGGCGCTTGATCTGCACACAAGGAGTAGCTGGAGAACAAAGTGGCAAGGTAGAGGATTTGGCTTATCTAACCCAAAATCCTGCCTCGTTCTGGAGGTTTGGGGAAAGCCATAAGACTCAGTCAGGCTTGAAACAGAACAATAGTTACAAATTAGTCCCCAACCTAATCTGCCTATTTAAATGTTCAAATGAAGCACTTATGCAGTAACGTTCTGAACTCTGTGACCCATTGACCTGTAAAACCCAAACAATAATAACCCCTCCAACATATTCTACATATAAGGTTGTGCACTGGTTTACCTGCAGTGTTCAACATTAACGATGACCCACTGACCCGGGGGCCAGTAAGAACTAAACATCAGGCCAGTAAACAAAAATGGCCAGTGCTCAATTGTCCCATTTTAAATAGTCTCCTATTAAAATGTTTGCTTGTCATCTTTGTCCCCCCATCTTCAATCTGAAGTTAAACTCCATGTCTGTCATAGGCCTTTCCTTCTCCCTTCTCTGTGGTTGGCAATACTGGTGTTGTCGTTTTGACCAATAGTATTTGCAGGCTTGTCTGTTTTGACCAATCAAAAAGTTGTATGCATTAGTTCGGGACCCAAATGAATGTGATTTTTTTACATTAATCGAAAGAACAGTTTTTTGATTTAGTTATTAAACTCGGGAAGTTTGCTAAATGTAGGTGATTTCTGTAAAACAATTAATAATACATTCCTTACAATCCTTTTAGGAATTAAACAGGGGCAAATAATCTGATTTGACTGCATCTTTTCAAACCTTAATAGAGCAGCCAATCAAAGGCTTTGTTGTAAAAATGACCTTCCCTCTCCAAATGGTGCAGCCAGCTCTTGTGTCATTAGCCATATTCATTGTCATTGATGAAAAAAAATAAATATATATATATATATTAAATGTGTGCAGATTCTGGAAAATAATTACACTTTGCCATCGCTAAAGTCTATACTCAAAATGGCATGGCATGGTTGTAGACAGCTAAAAAAATGTCTAACCTCTCAACAACACAAAGCCTTATGAGTTTAACGTACACTTTATTGAAGCTGCTAAACAGATGCCTGCATTCAGTTTATTTTTTTGGAAGATCATACAGGGGAAGCAATCGGCCGGTACTGAAGTACTCACTTGCCTCCTGGGATCTGACTGTAGATAGCTAAAGCAGAGTATACACTACACAATTGTGGCGCTGATTTAGCTGTCCCAGACTAATTTGAGGTCTGCGACAAAACTCACAGATCAGAGTCAAATCACAGCTCGCTCCCATCACCAACGCTTGTGTGTTTTTTTTAGACTCATTTTGTCGTGGATCCCACAAGATCGTGAAATCTGCGTACCTTGTCTGAGCCTGGTGGTAAAGTGTGAGCACCACTCCGTGAGCAGTACAGCCATTTTTTGTTGTTGGAAAGTGGTGTAGTGTATTCAAGGCATTAGCCACAAACTTGAATGGATGGACACAACTACCGGTACTGTGTTTTGCCATAGACAACACCTGGCAATAGGGATACAGTCATGGTCAAAAGTTTTGAGAATAACATACTTATTTTCACAAAGTCTGCTGCCACAGTGTTGATGGCATGACCATACAAGAACAGTTTGGTGATGACCAATGCCTTTTCCAGCATGATGGAGCACCTTGCCATAAGGCAAATGTGATAACTGTAAGTGGTTTGGGGAACAGAACGTCCAACGTTTGGGTCCATGGCCAGGAAGCTCCCAAGACCTTAATCCCATTGAGAACTTGTGGTTGATTTTCAGAGGCAGGTTGACAAAAACCCACATATTCTGAAAAACACCTTGCATTGATCATGCAAGAATGGGCTGCCATCAGTCAGGATGTGGCCCAGAAGTTAATTGACGGCATGCCAGAGTGGATTGCAGAGGTCTTAAAAAAGAAGGATCAAGACTGCAAATATTGACTCTTTGCATAAATGTAATGTGTTCAATAAAAGCCTTTGACACTTATGGAATGCTTGTAATTATACTTCAGTTTACCACATTAACTACTGACAAAGTTCTAAGAGCATTGAAGCAGCAAACTTTGTGGAGATCAATACTGGTGACATTATCAGATTTTGACCACAACTGTAGAGGTAGATAAAAACAAGTTGACCAAAGGTTGTTCATCATGACAGTTATTAAGAAGACAAAATTAAATAAATGTATTATTATTAGCATGAATACAATTCCGATGTAATTATTCTGCCCCAAGAGGAAATTACTTATTTTTATTTCCCTCATTGCAATACTGTTACAAATGTCACGTTATCCTGACAATACATGTAGTACTTTCTTCCAGAAATCTCTAAATTGGCCAAATTGTGTTTGAAGTTAACTAGTGGTTTCCCTCTTTGCATTTCAGCTTCTGTTTCTGCTGGTAAAGTCATCTCATTTTCGGGGGGGTCATGGGTCTGTAGGGTGTTGTTACCTGTGAAACCTATTTTTTAGGGGCGGGCATGGGTCTGTAGGGTGTTGTCACCTGTGAAACCTAATATTTAGGGGCATGGGTCTGTAAGGTGTTGCTAACTGTGAAACCTAATTTTTAGGGGCATGGGCCTGTAGGTTGTTGCTAACTGTGAAACCTCATCTTTAGGGGCATGGGTCTGTAGGTTGTTGTCACCTGTGAAACCAAATTTTTAGGGGCATGGGTCTGTAAGGTGTTGCTAACTGTGAAACCTCATTTTTAGGGGCATTGGCCTGTAGGTTGTTGCTAACTGTGAAACCTCATTTTTAGGGGCATGGGTTTGTAGGGTGTTGTGAATAGTCCAGATGGGTGTTAATTTGGGATGCTCATATTGACCATTTAACCATTAACCACAAGTAAAAAAAATTAAACAATTACTACTATCAATGGTTTAAAAGGCTTTATTTTATATTTTACATTTAAGTTTTTTTTGTGCTGCATGGTTTGAAAAAATACTATATAGCCTATATTTGTTAACTCACGTTGGGTGTCCACACGGGCAACCACACGCGCCTACAGATATATTTCTCTGAGCAAGCAAAAGGAAGCAAGCAAAAATAAGTACTGTACGGGACCATTTCGACAGAAAGGGTGACGAAGTTAGTTGCAAAATATGCTACGCGGTATTAAAATCACAGATTGTTATATCCAGTGATTTATACAATGTGTTATGTCAACCATTGGTTTGTGAAGATCTGATTTGAGTAACCTTGTCCAAGATTGTCACCCTGACTGTTTTTATTCTATAATTTGACAACTCGCTAAACATGGCATCAAGGCTACTACATTGTTTGACAACGGAAAGTGAAAACGTCATTTTCTGCTAGAATATGTTGGTTAGTGTGGACTTTACACCACTGTAGCTAAGTTGAACTTTAAGTCTCTATGGTGAAACCAAACATCGACACAGCTATAGTATGAAACTTACTAGTTTCAACGTATCGTTTAGTGTGGACTTTGCACCCTAACTTGAGAGTGAACTTGCGCACAGCTGGAGCAACAGGCAGCCGATGTTTATCTGTTCTGTATGCTGCTGTTTGCACATTAAAATAAACCTGGGGAAATTTTTTTAATGCATTTTTAACAGGTCACAGACACTTGTCAAGTTTATTTTTTATTTAAAGCCAATTCAATATTATAATCTTATCAGTTAACAGATAACAAGCTGCGGTTGTCGGTCGGGAAAATTTACTGAAATTAGCATCCCTGGTGTTAATCCCTGCCAGGCACTGAGACAATCATAGTCTGCTCTGTATGCTTATTCTGCCCATGCTCACGGTCAATCAAACAGTAGCTGAATGTCTTCATGCCTACTGTATCTACCCATTTTCTATCATACACCATTGAAATGTGACTCGCTGTCTGTAAGAGATGTTTGTGAACAGGGTGGTGTGCATGATAATAAACGACCAACTAAGTGTAAATGATTTTTCCCCATACTAAATTCATACACCTAGCATTTTGCTTTCCTGGCGTGGTAGGTTATTACTAGGCTCCACCATACATCCATGATTGAATCCAGAGATACAACAGTGAGTTAGAGCAGAATCACAAGTATAGATGGCTAGTTTTACAGTCTTCCTGGAGAAAGACACTCTCGATTGTTTGCTGTTGAGTAAGGAACATTTTTAATTTCTTCATTTTCCCTAGGTATGTTATGTCGGTGTTCATGGCTCACTTATACAACTCCACATATAATAATCTTGTCTAATATGATTAGTAACGTTTATTGCACGGATGGAATGACCAAGGTGACTTAGAAAAATAGGCATTTCTTGTGAATGGAGAATTGAAACATGAACCATGTCTACTCAGATTGTAGGCTATGAATTATTATATTGATGTCTATGAGATGTTTTGAAATGTGTTGTTTACATAGACAGCCAGGCAGATTGATAGGCAGTCGAAGTGATGGCCTAAACAAGGGTGTCTGTTTTTCTGTCTTTTTGTTTTTGATGTCTGCACTGTTGCCTTAGCATACTGGGGAATTCAAAATCATATATTGTCCATATGCAGCTGAATTCTCAAACTAATGATTACCCATGTTTTCACACTTCCGCACAATTTTGTACAAGCACTGTAATGCTGGATTCACACCAGGCACGGCAGAAGATCACCGTACGGCACCGTCATGCAGACGCACTTGTACACCGCAATCAACATCTTCTGCAACTTCAAGATTGATGACAATGTTGCATACCACTGTCCTTCTCCAGCAAGTTGACTGGCAGGAGCTTTTTCAGTTTAGTATTCATTGTCACACAAACTATTGTTCAACTATCTACTGAGCTGTCAAAGCTTTTCTTGCAATCCCATAAACCCATAGGTGAAAGTGATTAGCTCTTCCTCTGTGATAAATCAACTTCCGTCTCTGGTGCCGTACGGCAAAGCACTGCGCAAGTTGGATTATTTCAACCCTGGCAACAAACCCGCCGCACTGCATCCACATTTTACTGGATCTGGTAGATTTGCAGCAGCGGTGCGCATTGCTTCCTATTGAAATTAATGGACTTCCTCCACAATGCTATCCTTTTTCCGTGCCTGGTGTGACAAGAAACCAAAAACAAAAAGGGTGGAATGGTAATTGTATGTGTGTGCGCACACAACCCAATCTCCCCCGAGAAGCCCTTAAAGAAGCAAAGTCATTACCAGGGATTTCCCGCTGTCAACAGCAACCTTGGTGATTGAGGGTTAAGTGCCTTGCTCAACGGCAGTTCGGTGGCTCACCCTTTTGGCTCCACGAATTCCAAGCAGCAAAACGTTGGTTACCTGCCAGACTGCTGGGCCAACCCACGGGCTCTTTCCTGGCTCCGTCTCCTGCTTACTCGCCCCATCTCTCTTTCATACATGTTTGTAATGATCGGAAAAATGTAACCTGCAGCAGCCTCATCCACGCCACATCCACCTCCCTCTGGTCTGTTTTAAAAGACCACAAACACATCAGGAGTTCCCCACGCTCCCTGGGACCTCATTAAAAACCCACTACATTGGTTATCTGCCATGCTCAGGTTGGGTTACTTTTCCCAAATGTGATTGTAACCTGCAGCAACCATTTGGTGTTCCAAACGATTCTTCCTGTTGTATTTGTTATTTGGCTCAAGCATTAAGTGAATAATTCTTCGGGTGGAATCCCTCATGGTGTGGGTTGGTTGCTTGTATGCACTGGTAGTAAGGGTGTGGCATGAGGTGTCTGGTGATGAGAATGTGAGGTGGTGATGATCTCTGCTGTCACTAGAGGCATGACATACCCAACCCATGCAGCAGCCTCTAACAAAATTGATCTCCGGAACTCGTGCTCTTGAATCCGCCTGACTAATTGCCATAAAGTTGGTTGCATAAGCCTGCCATTCATTTGTTGAAATCTTTGTTTAATTTGAGCACATTCAGGAAATCTACACTGGAATAATGTATGTAACACCTTTAATGTTGGTTTCATTTATTAGCTGAAATAAAATATACCAGGCAGAAATGTTCCATGTTCACATGTAAGGTAATCTTACGTAATACTTAAATTGTTGCATGTTGCATTTATATTTATCTTGCTAGGTTTTGGAACTCTCTCTCAAGTCTTCTCCTAAAAAAACATTGGTTTCTCTCTCAGCATTCTCTGATAGCCTTTCCCACACTGACCTTGGTAAAGTAATCTGTTAATAACACAAGCATTCATATTTAACTCTGACTGAGGTACAAAGTAATCTGTTAATAACACAAGCATTCATATTTAACTCTGACTGAGGTACAAAGTAGTCTGTTAATAACACAAGCATTTATATTTAACTCTGACTTAGGTAAAAAGTTGTCTGTTAATAACACAAACATTCATATTTAACTCTGACTGAGGTACAAAGTTGTCTGTTAATAACACAAACATTCATATTTAACTCTGACTGAGGTACAAAGTTGTCTGTTAATAACACAAACATTCATATTTAACTCTGACTGAGGTACAAAGTTGTCTGTTAATAACACAAGCATTTATATTTAACTCTGACTGAGGTAAAAAGTAGTCTGTTAATAACACAAGCATTCATATTTAAATCTGACTGAGGTAAAAAGTAGTCTGTTAATAACACAAGCATTTATATTTAACTCTGACTGAGGTACAAAGTTGTCTGTTAATAACACAAGCATTCATATTTAACTCTGACTGAGGTTCAATACACTTCCAACTCGAACAAACAAATGAAGTGGTGGCAGGCAGATTTTGAATACGATGTGAGTGGGTGCATCGTAGCGGGAGGGTGTCTGGACATCCCAGGGAGTAGAATACCAATGTTTCCTCCCAGGGCATAATGCAGTATTGATCAGGATCAGTCGATAGAGACAAACACACGATAGGGCCGCACACATCGACATAGCTGCGCCCTGTGCAGTGATGCTCTCGGTGCATATCTATAACACCGGGACAGAGCTGCTAACTTGCGGTACCGGGTTGTTTGAGATGTTGTAAATAGAGTAATCCTGCTGTAATAATTGACTCCAGCGAGAGCAGGGCTTGGCGCAGTTCTCTATTGATTCTGCATGAGATTCCCCAGCTACACCTCCAGATCACTGCAATGGACCTTGACTATGATTTAATGGGCTCGCAACGGGGCTTAATGTGCATCTGACGTCAGAGAGTTAATCTTTCACGGACAGATTAAACTTTCCGAAAAAAAAGAATAATCTGAGAAGGCCGATGGAGAGTTGTGTGATGCGAGAAGCAGTTATTCTGGTTTTGGGGCATCAATATTTACTATTTGGAAAAGTAACTGAAAAGGTTAAAGCAAAGGCGGAGCGTTAACTCAGACTCTTTTTTTATTTTTTACCTGTGTTAGGATGATGGACGGTTTTCACTGTATTTTACATTCAGCCCATATCGGCTTAATTGTAAATATGTATAAAAACCCAAATTATATTTTTGGCATTGATAAACATAGATGAATGAGGGGGGGAGTTTGGGGCTTGACTACGTTTTTAGTTGCACAGTAAAACTGAAACTGCAATGCTTTTACAAGAAAATGTGACCTCTGAGTAACCAAGATCACTACTTAGTTCAAACTTGCACACACATCCACAGCTCTTCTCATTGCTTTCTTTCTGTCTGAAACCTTTGAGACCACAGACTCACCATGGGGTTATCGCAAGCTCTGACTGAGTTCAGAGGCCCAAACTCTTCCACTTGTGGCCAGGTTCAAATGCACGTCTGGGTACTGGGGACTGACACACTGCTTCCCTGCCAGGCACCCTGTGGCTCGGGTTTGGGGAACGCCAGCATGTGGAATCTGACCCTGCTGAGGTTTTACTGCGTCTCCGACCGCGCACACTTTCTTTCGTTCCCTCTCTCCCCATAGTGTCGGGCAAGTCTCAGCAGTACCTTGGCTGCCACCTACGTACCAATACCCCCTCCCCACACCACATCTTTCCCCTCCAAGTCGTGGCTCATGTCCCCTCTCTCCGACAGCTCACTCTGATTACGACCAGAGGGCCACAGTGAAATGCAATCAACATCTCGCACACTAGAAACTATTTCCACCTGGACCTCAGCACTGTATAAAATGCTAGTGGCCCGTGCCGTTATGCCAGACTTCTGTGGTTACGAGAGGCAACCGTGGGCAAATCAAGTTTGGAGCACATCTGAGCTTTGTCTTTTTCAATTAGACTTTTGTCTCACTGACCTCTATTGCTTTCTTTCTTTCGCTCTGTCTCTCTCTCTGTCTCTCTCTCTGTCTCTCTCTCTGTCTCTCTCTCTGTCTCTCTCTCTGTCTCTCTCTCTGTCTCTCTCTCTGTCTCTCTCTCTGTCTCTCTCTCTGTCTCTCTCTCTGTTCTTTTGTTGCCTTTTGTCACTTCCTGTTGGCTGTCCAATACCCACACCTTAGATGGCCAATAACCATTCACCTTGCAATTTGTCCCAGCCAGCTTTTCACAACGTGGGGCTAACTACCCTCAACTCTCCCTGCTGAGTGTCACGCACAGACACACACAGACTACGGCTGTGTTCATCTGGCAGGGATCGTTAACTAGGCAGCGTGGTGGCCCCAGTGTCATGTCAGTCCTGTGAATTAGGACACAGTGTGTTTTCAAAGACCCGGCGGGCTGTTTGTCTTTACATACGCTGATCATGATCTTCTGCTTAGACTACTAGAATTTTATAAAGTGTTTGTTAAAACAGGTCTGGAACCAATGCCTGCACCTGTCTCCTGTAGCTTCATGTGTCTGTCTGCGGTTGATGTGTCTTGCTTACATTCTGTGTTTGTAACATGTTCCTTTTTTATGCTTAAAGATCACATCAAGAGGAAAGCGCGGCGGCGGCCGTCTTGGGGACGGGGCATCATCCGAAAGAAGAAGAGCTACAAGAAGGAAACGGAGGAAGAGTACGAGGACGAAGGAGCAGAGCCCGAGCCAGAGACGGCGGGCCCTAGTGACTACTGCCTGACCCATGATGAAGAGTCCTCCTGTGACACCACGGAGCCACGGCCCAATGGACATCACACGCAACGTCCAACCCACCCTGACGGACACCCTGCGACATGCTGCATCTCCACGGAGGAAAAAGGCTCCAACGGCCCCCCAGAGGCTCCCAGTGGCCAGAACACCGAGACCCAGGGGGAGAGAACCACAGAGACCGGGGCAGAGGAGGAGGAGACGTTGGATGACAAGGCCAAATCCACAACCACTGACCTCCATTCTACCAGCCAGTGTAAAAACAAGGAGCCTTTAAGAGAGCAGCAGCATATCCCCTGTATAGGTGATGTGTTCCGGTCTAAAGACCAAGAAATGCACCCTAAATCTGACAGTTCCCAAGCTAGCCCTGAACCTCGAAACAAGCCTGCTAGTTCAGTACCTAAACAGGAAGTGTCAGAGCCCCTCCATAAGGAGGATGTCCAGTCTACAGATACAGAAGTCCATGAACTGCAGTCAGCTTTGGGGCCAGCCACAGTGCCCCCTCTCCCCCGGGAGGAGTGTGTGAACGGGGATGAATCCATGGACAGCCTGGACTCCCAGGCCCTCAAGACCTCGGAAACAGAGGAGGTGCCTACGGAGATAAGAGTGGAAGGGTTGGAAGGCAAAGAAGATGCGGCGTCTGCATCTCCGGATGGGAGGACAAGTGCGACGGGAGTAGAGGAGCTAGACACTGAAGGTACTGGACGGTTGTCTTTCCACATGTGCACATAGTTAATATATCAACTTATGATAGCACAGAGATTAAATGCTACCTTGTGGTAGCACAGTATATAAGTATTACCTTATGGTTGCACAGTTTATAATATTACCTTATGCTAGCACTGAGTTTAAATATTACCTTATGCTAGCACAGAGTTTAAATATTACCTTATGCTAGCACATAGGGATGGGACGGTATGAACATTTCATATCACGATTATTGTGACCAAAGTTATAACGATTATCAATATTGTCACGGTTTTATTAAAATTTAATTAATTTAATTAATAGTTTATTTGTCAGGGACAATGTACAAAATACATTAATCTTACGAAAAGATGTTTGTACCAGATTTAGCTAATGCTAGTTTCCATCTGCAGTCCCCGGGCAGGTGCACACAATATTAAAACATATTACACTAAACAGATGTTTAAATAAAAAACGAATCTAAAAACAATCACAGCCTAAAAAAATATATACAACATAGTCAAAAACATTTACCTCAATATTACATTTATAGACTTTTAAGTGTGCTGATGCTCACATAGCTGGTTATCAAGGATGTATTTCTTTAAATTTTGAGAGAAGTTATTTAAATCTACAGACAACTTTAGACTGCCTGGGAGTTGATTCCATTGTTTAATGGTTTTAAATGAAAAGGCTGTCTGT
>JACXGM010002101.1:37952-49439 GCA_016801145.1 Umbra pygmaea | reverse complement strand
GCCTCGATCTTGAGGATATCGCAGAGTTAATGCTCCAAAAAAGGTAACTGACACGCACGGTATACCTTTTCCGTTATGGCAATCTGTTGCACTGGTCGGGTGTTTGACCATTTGTTTGTCGGGCGTAGCAACAATAACTAAGGGGGGCGGGGCTCGGCGAAAGGCTAATTGAAAGCTGGGGATGATTAGGTTGCCATGACGGTGTGAAGGCCAAATTGGAAATTTGTCCAAACACCAGGGTTAACAGTAGTGATGGGCGCTCGACACTCAAGTGTCGAAACTGTCTCGATGTTTTCGACACTCACTGCATTGGAACAACGTATCGAGACGTGTTTAAAAAACACTGCTGTTCAACCTCTGACATTGAACGATACCTGAGTCGCACTTGTCAAAAACACTGACGTATCGGGTATAAACCGAGGCATAAAAATGAACATTTCGAATGCGTGAGACCGTGGCTGAGAGATTTGTGAGAGTATTGCAAGATTGAGCCATCAGACACAAGATGGACCAACGACATCAGATGTTTATTATTATTGGATATATATTTATATCTTTGACATTCTGTATAAATCCTTTACACATACAAATCGTCAACTGCGTATCCCGGCGAGGGGTCGCAGGCCTTTATACAATTCCAAATTGATATTTGTTTTATTGCCAGTGGTTGGTGACGATGATAACCTGTGGTCACTCCTGGAAAATAGAGTCAGTGACACCAGGAGAATACAGAGTGCTAGTGCCAATGCTATGCTTAAAGTTCAACGGTACCTAGCAGATGCATACCTGGTCTTGAATTGGTGTACTGGGCCAAATATGGAGGGGTCTTCCCTCACCTATATAAACATGCAATGGTCCATTTAGCAATCCCTGCAACCTGTTCCCTGCGAGACAAAAAAATGAATCGCCTAGCAATGTGGAAAATATACAACGTCAATTGACTTACCCGGGAATCAATCTGGCTACCTCCTGGCCACAAGTCTGACTCCTCAACTACTGAGCCATATGCACCTTGCTAGTATGGAAACATTAATTCATACCTTCATAACAACGATCCATAAAATATCAATGCAAATTTTATACAGTTTTATTTCCACTCATCAGATCAGCTAAGTTCACATAAGTTTGATGTTTTGGAAACGCTCCAAATCAAGATGTTTGTATGACATTATGTTAGGAAAGTGTTTGTCTCAGACATTTCATTCAATAACCCACATTATTGACAAATTAAAATTATCAACCCGTTTCGAAACTACGCAGTTTGTGATGAAGGATGTGAATAGTTCAGTCTGGTTGCGGCGTCTGTCTGATCATGGTGGAATTAAGACTGTTGTGTGCCATAATTAAAGTTGCCAGCAGGTGTCACTGTCGAGTTTAGGTTTCGAAACGTTTCACGATGCCTCGAATCAAATGTAACAGATTTAACTGTCAAGTAGAAGTTTCGAAACGTTTCACGAAGCCTCGACACAAATGTTTCAGTTGTCTCAAATGTTTCAAATGCGTCGTTTTAACCATCACTAGTTAACAGCCCTACTCTTACAAACAGTGCCATGGATCTTAAGTGACCACACACGACACTCGTTTAATGTCGCAACCAAAAGATGGCACCGTACGCATGGCAGATGTACCCATCACAGCCCTATTGTTGATGGAAAGCCCCAAGTTGGTGGAAAGTCAACAGTAACCCAAATGACCGCTGGTTACAACGAAGATATGCAGAAGACCATCTCTGAAATCACAACATGTTGAACCTTGAAGCAGACGGGTTATAACAGCAGAAGACCACTACGGGTGACACTGAGGCTACAATTTGCATGGGCCTACCACAATTGGACAATAGAAGATTGGAAAAATGTTACCTGGTGTGATGAGTCTTGTTGTCTGCTGCAACATTCAGATGTTAGGGTCATAATTTGCCGTAAACAACTTGAAAGCATGGATCCATCCTGCCTTGTAACAACGGTTCAGGCTGTTGGTAGTGTAATGTGTGGGTGCACTTTGGACCCCTTAGTACCAATTGAGCATTGTTTAAATGCCACAGCTTACCTGGGTTTTGTTGCTGACCATGTCCATTCCTTTATGTCCACAGTGTACCCATCTTCTAATTGCTACTTCTAATGGTTTCTTGAACAGGACAATAAGTTCACTGTAATCAAATGGCCTCTAGTCAACAGATCTAAATCCAATCAAACCGATTTAAGATGAGGCAGTTCTGAAGACAAACAGGTGGTCCAACCTGGTACTAGCAAGGTTTACATAATTAAGAGGCCGGTGAGTGTAAATTCAGAATTTTAGGCTGTCCGCTTGCAGCTAACATAGCACTGCATATTATAGAGAATAATTTTCCAATCTAAATTGCTTTTTTAAACAAGGAATATAGTTTACAGCTTTTGTAAGATAGCTACTTGAAGGAGAAACTAGTGCCATTTTCATCAGTGCATACATTTCCCCTTTAATTTGGCAATGCTAGAAACAATTGTCAACTTAAACGGATGTCATATAAAAACAAGCTACTCCACTAATGACTACATTTCAATAGTTGTTGAACATGTATTAATTTTGAACATTTAATCCTTAATTGACCTAATTTGGATATCCATGCAAAAGTATTGGATGGAAAAGCAATATGCATCTATGTACTGTACGTTAAGATTAGAGGTAGTATCTTTTTTCATCATAGCAACTATGGACTGGTTAGGCAGAGCAATTATACCAACATTTAGGTAGTCAGTTCTACTAATTCTGGGTGTATCTGCTATCTAGGCATTGTTTTATTCTGTAAAAGTTGCACTGAAATCTGCTCTCCTTGAGGTGGGAAACCAGTATTTTATTGAGTGGTGAAAGAAACGTGAATGTTAGATGGTTGGTGAAACGGTGCAATTTTCTATTTGAGAAGTCTTTGAAATAAACTCATTTGCACTTCACCTTGCAAATAGCTTGGAAATGTCATCTCCTGGTATTGTCACATTTAAAAACAAATAAAAAGGTGTTGAACCTTTGCTTGATGACATGTGGAGTCAATGATAATGTGGGAACCACACAGGTCAGACCAGTACCTCCAACTAAACAGCAAAAAAGAAATGTATTTCACGTTCAAATGCTTTTAATTTCAGCAAACCTTTAAATGTGTATAAACATCAAAAGATTCAACAACAGACAAAAGGACTTGACACAGACATTGAACTAACAGAAATGTAATGTGTCCCTGAAGAAAGGGGGGGGGTCAAATTCTTTGGCCACCAGCTGCATTAAGTACTGCAGTGCATCTCTTACACATGGACTGCACCAGATTTACCAGTTCCTGCTGTGAGATGTTACCCCACTCTTCCACCTGCAAGTTCCCAGACATTTTTGGGGGAAATGGCCCTAGCCCTCACTCTCCAACCCAACCGGTCCCAGGGATGCTCAATGGGTTTTAGATCCGGGCTCTTAGCTGGCCTTGGTAGAACACTGACATTCCTGTCTTGCAGGAAATCACACACAGAACGAGCATTATGGCTGGTGTCATTGTCATGCTGGAGGGTCATGTCAGGATGAGGCTGCAGGAAGGGCACCACATAAGGGAGGATGTCTTCTCTGTAACGCAGTGTTGAGACAACAAACTCAGTCTGATGATGCTGTAACTCACCACCCCAGACCATGACAACCCAACACCTCAATATCGATCCCGCTCCAGAGTACAAGCCTCTGTGTAATGCAAACTCCTTGCCAGTCCTGTCTGGTCCAATAAGGTGGATTTGTGCCCGTAGGCTACGTGATTTCGGGTGAGGACCTGCCTTTCAGCCAATCGCAAACAGTGAGCACTGATGGAGGGATTGGGCGTAACTCAGGCAGTTGTTGCCATGTTGTACTTGACGCAGATGTGATGTTCAGATATACTGATCCTGCGCAGGTGTTGTTACACGTGGTCTGCCACGGCGAGGAATATCAGCTGTCCTTCCCAGCTTCGGCACCTTACAGTACAGATATTGCAAATTATTGCTCTGGCCTCACCAGATACCGCCATGCCATATACCGAAGGCACACTCACACAAATGAGTAGGGACCCTTTGCATTTTTCAGTGTTTATTTTCGAGTCAGTAAAAAGTTCTTTAGTTTCCCCTGTGACTAAACTGCCTACAATCTATAAGCTGTTGGTGTCTTACTGACTGTTCCACAGGTGTATGTTCATTATTTATGGTTCATTGAACAAGCATTGAAAGCATTGTTTAAACCCATTTACATTCAGACTGGAATACATCTCCAATAATTTACTCTGAAAATATCCAACAGAACCAAATCAAACAGTGAGGACAAAAAGATGATTGATTCCTTTAATAGCAGTATCTTAAGTCTTTTGGCTCTACATTCTGTAACTGGAATTTCCAGGTAAACATGATTGCTCATGTGAGTCACTCAATAAGAATGTCTGCTAGATATCATTTCCACGGCTGTGGCAAACTCTTCATGTGATGCTTTTCTTCAATTGTTTTCATTCAATGAGACAACCAATTATTAGCAATTTTATTTAATAAATAACAAAATACTGTACATATTATAAACACATTACTAGCTCGACAACTGAAATCTAACATATGCTCTGACATTTAAGAGCCATGAACACCTTTCACAAACACAAGGGTTATAAGTATTAAAGATTTAGGCATTAATACTACAGTTAGCTGTCTAGATTCAATTCAAAAGATTCACACTATGATGGCTCAAGAACCCTCCTGTAGACTGGCTTACTGATGCCCCTGACAAGACAAAGCAACACTGTCAAGCAGTGGACGTAAGCCCAGATAATCACTGCTAACATGCTGAAGAGAACTTCAACACCAAAATGCCCTTGTACATTTGTCACACAAGACAGTGCCAGAGGAAGGCCCAGAAAATAACACCCCACTCAAAGAACTTTTCACTACTGCCACCAGGTAAACAGTCCTGGAGCATAAGCACACAGACCAATTGGCAAAAGGGACAGCTTCTACCCACAAGCCAGAAAGGCGTGTGCACACACCAATTGTGCTTGCTAGGTATGCAGTTTACCTGTGATTGCAATCTCACTGAAAACTGATTTTTCTCACTTATCCTAATGCGTGAATCTGGGTACTATGCATTTAAAGCGATTTCAGAGGTAACCTTACTTTGTCAAATCAGTTAGATCCTACCAATTCTACTCCGAACTAATCATCTGTGGTTCTCTTTGCACTGTTCACCCAAAACTAAAGCCTTTATTTTAATCATGCACGGGGATGGTTACGTTTACCGATTATACATATACAATTGAATTTACAGGGTTATTTATGCCAAACTGCACTGCCTCGTGCAGGAGGTCCAGGCAAACCGAACCTATGGTTAGGTTTGAACCCATGACCATCGTGACGTACACTGTCCTGCAACGCAGCGACTTAGCCCACTATGCCACGCGGACCCCCCCAAACTAAATATTTTACCGTTAAGGCCACACAAATTCTGGCATGTACCAACGTCATTTATTTTACTCCGCTGGCCACAACTAAACAGAAATACTGGTCATCTCTGATTGCATTACAACACGTTAAATTAAAAACATAAAACATGTCAATCAGTATTTATGATGATGGACATTTGAATGTTTGATGTAAGGACTCCACTGCAGACACTTAAAACGTCCACAAGGTACCCAAGGAGCTGACTGATGATTGACTTCACAGAGGGGCGTGTTTGGATTCGGAACTGGTGGGCGAAGTACCATATGATGGAACGTGCTAACAGAAGGGAAAAAGGATGAGCTGAATAGAACACGTCGCACCAACGTCAGCTTGTGTAGTCCTATATCTGGCCTGACCGCCCAACCCTGCTCCTAGAGTTCTACTGTCCCTCTAGGTTCTTTAACACCAACTTAGAACAGATTCAAATAATTACCTAACTGGAGTTTACACATCTGGAGTTGGAGAGAAGACATTAGATCTCCAGGATAGGCTTGGGCAGCCCTTGCTTTTGTAGTCTAAATAAAAACAAACAATGAATCCATACACTGAACCTGAAATAGATTAACTATTACAATCACTGTTATAACAGGGGTGCAAACTCAGGGTTCTAGGTTATGCATCATACATGACACAGGGTGTTATGAAAGGCAAAAAAAATTCATACAGTGAAGTAGATTCATGAAACAGAAGTGTTCAGCCGAGATATAGACCTGAACCCATTTATTGCAGATCTACACAATTCTCATGGAGGACTTATTTTGGAAGTAAAAACAGATTTTTGCCAACAGGTGACAAGTTTGCACCCCTGATATATGCACTGTGGCATAACATATACACAAAGACATACCTGAATGTTAAGAGTTGCAGCAATCAACTCCAGCTTGTCACCAACTGACACTGTTGAGTTCAAGTTACTCTTCAGATGGTAAATTCAACCTAGAAAAAATATTCAGAAGATTAAAACACTGCAATAAGTTTCATTTAACTACCCAAAATTTGTAGACAATATTAAGAATCACACAAAAACAGTAAGGGAGAAAATAAGGTGGTTGTCTGTAAGGTTGGAGGGGGGACCGAGCCAGTTCATAACTGAGAATTCCTGAAATACATTAACTAAGATGCAAGAGTAAATCAGACTGAAGCCAGGTGAGGTCATTTCAATTAACATCAAGAGGGGCCACTGATTTTCTGGTAGCATTTAAGTTTGACATGAAGTCATGGACACATTGGTCTGTGACAATCTTTGCCACAGGTAGAGGGAGGGGCAATGGCTACAACACTAAAATATTTCAGAAAATAAAATAAACTCAAGTTTGAAGGATGTTAGCAGGAGAGCAAAAGGAGTTTACCTCACGTGAACTGGCCTACTGATTGTCCACAAATGAACTAGGCAAGAGAGCAGCTTTCACTTCTGAGGAGCACTGGTAGGTAGGAGCAACACTTCATTCTCCAAGGACTTGTAGACATTTTCTGTAGCTGAGCAACGAAGCATTAACAGGACCAAAAAATACCCCCTAACCCTCCCATCATTAGTGTGCAACACTAGTTAACAATTCACCCCATTAGAGGATAATCTGCACCTTTCTCTATGCTATTGTCTCAGCACAAACTGAAGCTAACTGCCAATTTGAAATCAGTTGAGACTCAAATCTGTACTACACACCTAACCTGCAAGCTGTCAACCACTACTTTCGCGCTGAACCGATGACATTAAGGCTCTGCGTGTATCTGGTGCAGACTAGTCTATTTTATGTCCTATAGGTAAATACGCCACTCACCGTTAGCCACTCAAAGGCTAACACCACACGTCAGCCTCAAAAGGCTAAGTGGGAATATAAGCCACCAGAGAAGCATTACTTTAAAAATCAGAAAAGGTCAAAATACTACTACTGGTACCATCTCACTTCCTATGATTTAAATGGGAGTCAGTTTAATTTTGGAATTTTAGATTAAAACAGGATGGTGTAAAGCCCCAGATTAAGGGAGAACAATACTCCAAAATTAGAAACACCTGAACTGTCCCTGACAATAAACCAGCCAATTTCCCCAGAAGTATGTTCAAGGCACAGAAGTATTTTCAACAAATTGTTTTAATAGGCTCCATGAAGCCAAAATTGACAAAAATAATCTTCAATGTTGATGATACAAAGAACAGAAAGTACAAAATCGTTCCCAGGTGGAATATTATTGGGCAAGAAGAGTGTAACATTGACGTTGATTTTTTGTTTTAAGTTCAGACCATAATAAACAAGCACATTTAAAATGCAGGCGTTGAGCAAAAAAAATAAAATGTGGACAGTCTGTAGCATGCTGCAAATGCAACTTCATGAACCGGCCAATTCAGGCGTGCAGTGTCAAAGGAATTCACTTTTTTGGAAACGAAACATACAGCAACCTCACCTATGTCAAGAAACCCAATAGTATAGATGAGGCATTGCTGCCTAGAAACACTGAAGGAATGCATTCATAAAATCCAAAAAAAGCACTTTCCAGCCAGTTTTGTCAAAAGCATCTTAGTAGAATCACTGTATCTTTGCTCAGTTTAAAACGTGGCAGGAGGTAGGTCGGACATGGTCGTTTAAAACAAAGGAAATAACAAAAACAGTAAGGTAAACAAGCCCCATTAGACATCCAATAATATCAAGGATTCAAATAGACATGTCAAGACAGTGCTGGATAAGAACAGGTCTTTGTATGTGGAGAAAAGTGGCTGTTGATATACTAACAGCCATGTGAAGCAATGTTTTGGTTTCACTAATTTGCTAATTACAGCACCAACCAGTCTGACACGGTGGATCAGTTGAACTAAATGCTGTAAAAGCAAATTGAGACGCATTCTTTAGACCTGGAACTTTTTTTAAACATGATTTGTAAATGAATGGCCAAATTTCATGGCTAAATTTAGACGCTCGAGCTACTTAACACAATAGGACTACAAAAATCATCAGGTCAACAACAACAAGTGGACATGTTTCTTGAGGAGCGCATCTTTTTAAATACAGCCGGCCAACAGATGATCTTGAATCAGGGGCAGATTTTTACTCGTGTCCTGAGGACAAGAAGTGGGCACACAGGTAAAGACACTGCAGGTTTACATTGAGCTTGATAACATCCCATTTAGTTACCCCTTTAAACTGTCCTATATAACTGAACCAAGGGTCTGTATAAAACAAGTGTGTAATATGGAGCCAATGCACGTTCCCGTAGATTGGTACGATAGAGTTCAGAGTATTGATCCGGAGTAAAGACAAGCCAAACTCAAAACTAGGTCAATAAAGCAGGCAACTGGCAGAAGTATTTCAGTACACATTGTTCATACATACCATAGCTGTCGTAGCTGTCTCTGTAGGATCCTCCAGAGCGGTCTCCATAGCCTCCCTGGCCCCTAACATTGGAAGAGAAAAGAAAATATAGATAAGGTCCATGCCCACTGGACGAAAGTCATGTGTGAGTGGGGAACAGTTCAGTCGTCAGATGTGTCGCCTCACCTATTATCTCTGTATCCTCCTCCCCTACCGGAAGAGTACCCTCCACCACCGCCACTTCTGTATCCGCCTCCACCGCCGCTGCCGTAACTTCTGTCTCCGCCTCCATAGCTCCTCTCACCGTATCCTCTATCCCCACCGCCATACCCTCCACCACCTGAGAAGTGATTAAGAAATTTTAAAATCAAACAGGAGTCACACCATTAGCAGAGTGTCTGCACTTCACAAGTAACCTCACCCACCTCTTCCTCGTCCCCCTCCATATCCACCACTTCCGTAGCCACCACCACCACCCCTGGAACCTCTGAATCCGCCACCTCCAGAGCGACCACCTCCCTTGCCAGCTTCGTCCACACGAATCGTTCTGCCATCGACAGACTGTAAAAGACAATGTTACTCAACCTGAGTTTCTACGCATTCAGTCAATCACATTGGTGATACGAAAAAAAAGCAGGACTGGTAAACGGCTGTAATCAACATACCTTGCCGTTCATTCCCTCCAACGCATCCTTGGCATCTTCTGCATTATCATATTTTACAAAGCCGAATCCCCTAGACCGTCCTGTTTCTTTGTCTCTGATGACATCAACTGCAAGGAATGATATAAAATTAAACCAAATCGTACCCAAAAGGCATATTATGTATGTATATTTAATATATTGTTTGTTAAACACACGTATATCAAACGCACCTTTTTCGATGTTTCCATACTTGGCGAAAGCTTCGGCCAGAGATTCCTCTGTGGTGTCGAAGCTCAGGCCACCAATGAAAAGTTTTCCAACGTCGGACATTTTTCTTTTGTCTGCCCGGGAAACAAAACTGGTGAAAACAATATGCAATATGCGTAACAAATAGTCTCCGACCGGTCAATAACGACTTCCACTACTGTAAATATTTACGTAGTTACATAATATCGACGTCGCTCCAGTCCAAAACTAGGGCAGTCTTGTACTGTAGGTGGAGCAGTAACGCTATTGTTTAAGCCACACGGCTCCTTGTCGAATTTGCTCTATATAGTAGAGAAACGTCAAACGAATCGCGTTGTACTATTTTAATATGGATTGCCTAAAGCAAATAATTACGTTTTAAGCGGCCGACAGATTGCGGTCGAAACAAGGTGAAGCGGATTTGCTGGCTGGCTAAATGCGTGCTTCGAAAAAAGAAGGCCGATACTCAGGCGCCATTTTGTAACACGTTGTGGGCCTGATCTGCCATCTGGGGACTGGTGCTAAGATAGATGGGTTTAGAGTGGGGGTGGAGGCGGTCTTTCAGTTACAAAATGTAGATACCCAGCGAAAAGCAATTATGTATGGAAAATAAAACCTATTTATAAAAACAAACAATTTCTGTAAAAACGTTTAACATTGCTTAAAGGTTACTAAACTAATAAGTCACACACATGTATATATTCGAGAGGAAACCAGAATAGCGAGCTGGTACTAGGCTACCGCGTGAGCTACAATAATACCGTCGAGATATGCATTTACTTATTAATAAATCACTTATTCGTTTCAAAATAAATGACAAAACACAACAATTAATAAATACAATGATATTTAGAAAATCCAGAAAACATACCTTTCACGTACAGCTGTAAGACAACGGATGCTTGGAGAGGCACGTCGTCGCAAATGAAATGGAGGCGCGCGCTCTGTCTGTTGCGGGTGCTAGAGAACTATTTAAATGA
Source organism: Umbra pygmaea (assembly GCA_016801145.1). Classification (NCBI taxonomy): domain Eukaryota; kingdom Metazoa; phylum Chordata; class Actinopteri; order Esociformes; family Umbridae; genus Umbra; species Umbra pygmaea. The sequence goes on along the minus strand of JACXGM010002101.1, from coordinate 38,814 downwards.
GTTTGGGGGAGGGGAACGTGACTGACAAGTTTGCTTTCGCGGTTGAAGCGGTTGGTTTCCGGTTACAGTGATGATTATAAATATAGCCAATTGCTTTTGTTGTTGCGCTTTAATATGTGTTTTTGCTATGCTATATATATTTATATATGCTCGCGACACGAATTGTTTTTATTTAACATACCAATCCATTCTCAAAAAAAATATTTAAATGACTCAATGGGTTTTCAGTCTTGAATATGATTTTGCTGAGTTTGCGTAGTAGTATTTGTGATTGCAGGCCGGGTACTGTAGTCTGTGAGTCAAAGCAAGTTGTGACAACTGCTGTTGTAAAAAGGGCTTTATAAAAAAAATTGATTGATTCGTAATCGTAAACGATATAAACAAATACTCATCATAGCTTCCTACATGGTGAAAATTCCCGGCATATCTTTCTGATTTAAGAATAGCCTGTATTTACACTTCTAGAGTCCAGTCACTCAGCTTTACTACCAAAACACAGTGACTGCGTTGTTATATTTTTACATTTGAAATCTAGCTTTTTACTAAGTCTCTATTGGGGTATATGTAATCAATTAGGTATTAATTTTATTCAATCAAAAGTTGCCAATATTTTCCACTATGACTATGGCACCCACGGCCCTATTTATATTTGTCTGTTCATTCAGGCCTGCGACCTCAATCTGTGTAACGGAAGACATTTCTTGACATTAAATGTCCCGAGTCCGCTGTGATACATCGTTAATGTTAGCATTTAGTCCATATAACAAAGGGCACAAATATACCTGTTTACCCAACTTGTGGTAAGCGCATTCTGTATCAGATTCACCAGGGTTGGGTGGGTGGGGGGCTGGGTTATGGTTGG
>JACXGM010002101.1:23313-37852 GCA_016801145.1 Umbra pygmaea | reverse complement strand
AAGTAGTATAGCCTACTCTTCAAGAGTCAATAAATACAATTATTCCAGAAAATTGTTTTATTATGTAGGCATAGGTTCAGTGTCTGTAATGTGTTTGAATAATTAAGTTACAACTTAACTTACCTGGTAAGGGGAGTTCATTACTAACCAATGACCATAACTAGTCATTTTTTACTCTTTATTTTCATTTTATAGATCACTGTAAGTTATGAACTTCCTTTACTTTTTCATTTCGTTTTGGTCTTAATGAGGAACTTCCAAAAAACTTCGAACCCAGCCGAACCCAGAAAATTACTCTTACTCTTACTTTTTCCCACCTCTAGTGTATTTATTTTACCCATTTATGTTAGGTTAGTGAAAGATTTAACCCCTTTCTAAAATAACTAAAAAGCTACCATGCCCCACCTAACATAATGTAATGTGAGACTGGGTGAATTATGCGAGACTGGATGAATGGCTGTACTCATTCATAGTCAACTCTTAATTGTATTGCTGGAAATAAGACAATGTGGCCAAGAGCTCCAAATTTAAATATCTGTAAATCCCCCTCAGAAAAGTAATGTATAGGAAAAATTTCAGTTGATTATGACTAGGTGAAAAGGATTTTCTTTTTGGAAATGAGTCATCAATTGCATTACTTTCGTTTGTAAAGTTTTGGATATGCATGTTATTTTCTATTTAATGCTGATGTGGAATGTACATTTTCACTTTTGCTGTTTTCCCAAAGTACAATATTTAGAGTATAGTCAAAGTGTGCCTCTCGGAGTGTCTTAGCTAAGGGAATGCTACGCCAGGCCTTGCACAATTACAATGGATAGAAATTTATTTATAAAGAGTGGAATATCAATCACTGAAGCCTTGCAAAGCTTCAACCCAATCAAATGCCTTACTTGAGCAATGCTCCAAAAGTTGCTAACTAGATTGTTTTAATTGCAACATGCTTGAGGATCGAAAATCACCAATAAAAACACCATGACTAGATATATGTTGTGTTTGTGGTGAACCCTACAATTTTGTCAAGAACAAGCACAACATTATGCAAGATCAATTATCCTTAGTGTGAATGACTTCACCAGCTTCAGAGAATATAACTGAAACCCTTTAAAGTAAGTAGACTTGAGATATACACTGTCTGTAAATACAAAATAAGTAAAAAAAGTAACATTTCTTTACATCTTCAACAGGCGTATAGGAAGAGTGATCATTAAGAGACAAAATAAAAATAAATAATATGAATACATAGACAAATTAATAACTTGTTTCATAGGAAATCATACACCATGTATTAAACATACCCTGGCAACCTGCCACTCTTACTTTCGTTCAATATCTCTAATCTATCTAATTATCTTACTCATTAAAACTAAATACTGTACTCTGGGATCCAATATATATTTCTTTAATTAATAATTAATTAGATTTATATAGTGCTTCTCAAGGACCCAAAACTCTTTACATAAGAGTACAGGGGAAGCCTACTTCATCCACCACTCATTTGTAGCACATACTTACATACACAGTCACAAAAAATGGATGGATGGACATACTGTAGTCAACACACACACATATCCATACATTGTCACACACACAATATCCCATCCACTTCAGTGATGCATGGCAGGCATTTTGTGCCAGAACACTCACCACACAGCAGCTCTCTGGTGGAGTTGTGAGTAATTATATATGCCTGTTAAAAATGTAGGGAATTATTACAGAAGGTGGCCATGATTGAAATGTGGCCTGGTTGGGAATTTAGCGATGACACCAGGGTTAGCACCCCTACTTCTACCATAAGTGCTGTGTGGTTTTCAGTGACCACAGAGAGTCAGGACACCTGTTTAAGACGACACCGTATTCAGGGCAGATGAACCTTCACTGCCCTGCAGAATTGGGAATGATCTTTAGTCCAGAGGGAGGATTGCCCCCTACTGGCCCTCCAACACTACTTCCAGCAGCACTGGTCTCCCATCCAGAGACTAAGCAGGCCTGACTGTGCTTAGCTTTAGAAGCAAACCAGCAGTGGAATACAGGGCGCTTAACAATCTAGACATTACTATGCACTTATTCCTATGGACCCTGCATTAAAGTAATGTAACATCAAAGTTAAGTTCAGTTGATCTTCTGGTTTTAGTGAAACTGCAGCAGCAGTAGAACTCGTTGCAGCTGAGAAACAGGAAAAGCCAGTAGCCTACTCGAATCAACCATGCCACTGCATGCCAGACCCCACCAAGAGCAGTGCAGATAATTGAACACAGTTGCTTTATGCTTGAATAGCTTCTATTCACAGTCATGAATGACACTTTGTGACTCAATATCTATGTTTTAAATGCTCAGTCCCTCAACTTTTGTTCCACCAAAATCCATTAAAATTTTAAAGGTCACGTTCAGCATTGATAAAAATCATAGTGATACGAATATTATACTGATTCAGATCATCTATTTCTCTGAGCCTCTGTTGGCCCTTAAAATTCTCAGTCTGCAAGGGCGTTGGGAAACTTTTGAACACACTTACACAAGCCAAATGGCTCAATGAGTCTCGAGCACACTCACTTGCAGGTACACTTATCACCTGATTATAATAAGTGCTTTAATGATCCATGATTGGGTTATTTTAACAGATCTGTTTTAAGTTTTTAGTTATCTCTGATAGTGGTTAGTACTGCAGCTGTGACTAGAGATCCATTGTGATTCTACCTGGAGTTCAGATGGGATTGTTACCTTTGCAGTTCTGGTCTCATTTATTAAACCTGCACTATGTAACTTTTTCGAAAAATACAAAAACAGGTTTAGGACTAGTAAATTTTATTAACTAGCATATTGGATCCAGAGGTTGACATGTCAAAAAATGCACAATACAGACAATAGCAAAATCAACATTTCACAATATCTAACTAGCAAGAAATGCATATTATGGACAAAATAATAATATGTATTTTAGGAAAGTTTGAAGCATTGAGTTACTTAGTCTGTGTAATTGGCAGCCAATAGTAAAATAATATCTTCACGTCATATGGGCAAAGTGTGTCTCCATGTCTTTGATGCAGAATGAATTATGGTAATTAACTGATATCTAGTCAAGTGTGATATCATTCTATACATTATGTTAATAAGAAGTTAATATAGCTCTGGAAAAGAGAACACTGCAATTTATTTTAAAATCCTCTGGAATGCATCAGGAGTGGCACGAAGTCACCCAACATCAATGTGAAAGACTAGTGGAGAGCATGCCAAGACACATGAAAGTCAATTATGAGTCAAACATTAGTATTGTCTTGTTTAAAATCGAATATAAACTTAATATAAAGTTAAAATGACCCCCCCCCCCCAGGGTTTATATGTGAACCACTGTAAAAGTGTTAAATTAACACTTTTGATAGTGTTAGAATTGTAAATCATTAATAGTGTTACATTTGAAACTCACAGTGTTGTTGTTTTACACCTGATAATGTATTTTCAACACTGAATTCTGTTATTCCTTTACACTATGAGTGTTCATTTCCAATTTGCATATTTCCCAGCATGCCTTCTTCAGTAAATGTGACAAGATTTTCGTTTTTACAGCTCTTGTACCACGATGACAGTCACTGTAAGATTTTGAGTTTTTTTATACAAATTGAAATCCCAATTGAAAGGATATCCAACAGTACTACATTTTATCGACCACAACCTGCATTCAATGCAATGGTGAAGTTCTGAGAAACTGAACAAGACTAGTGAAACTACATAGACGGGAACACTAATCTCCGTAATGGTTGCAATCAATAATTCCACTTACAGTTTGTATTAGATTTTAAAAGTATAAAATTATTCCATTTAACCAAGGAGTCCATTTAACACAAGGACTATTCATACTGTATGTGTGAACACACATTTGTTAATTTGGTTGGGGTGATTGAGCAGCAAATATGGCATTGACACAGATAGAACAGCAGAGGGCTCTCAATGTTAACTAACCTTCGAGTTAAGTACGAGAGGAATTGCTGCAATTTATATTCCACATGGAGAATATACATTGCAATTTTAAGATCGCTAACAGAGCAATTAAAAAAATAGAAGGAATTGTGTATTGAAATTACCTGAACGACTTAAGTGTGTTTTCCTGGTGGTTAAGAATGCACGACATGAGCTTACGGCACATGGTGGGAAAGCTGGGTTGAGAAGCATGAAGCATGGTATAATTTAGAGCATGGTTTGTTTGATGAGACCCTACATACTACATTATATCCATGAAACATACATTAGTATTAGTTTTCAAAGACAAACAAAGAGTATTTTTTTGTGCTTTTCAATATACTGTATTTTTTTATTCCCCAATCAAACGTATTGCTACAGTACATAGAAATAACGCCAGCCTGCTGTCTAAACTGACGGCTATTATTCATATGGTAACTTGAGTTATATATTTAAAGCTAATATGAAAGTCATTCCTAAAGTAAAAGCAAACACTGCCGTCCCCTCAATTGTAATTTAGGCAGTTTTGATTAACATGTTCCCATATAAATGGTGGGATGCATTAAATATATGCATTCAACAGAGCTGCTTGATCAACATTTTCACATGACCATTATCCAAAAATAGGTGTCCATGTCAAATAAAGTAATAATCCAGTGTTTGCAACCCGACAGAACAACACAGATGTTGTCAGTAGGCACCCTCTCTAAATATTGTATGCATCTGCCGTGCAGAGTGAAGAGAATAACATCCATTGGCCAGTGGATGATAAGTACATCCATGTGGTAAAAAGAATAGTTTAGTGCAGACCTTGGTAATAGAATCTGGCATCTGACAAACCTCTGGTTGTTCAGTGGAAAATGTAGGATTATTGAGTTGTTTGTCTTTGGCTATTTAACTGTTGGCTATTTAAAAAGAGTATGGTATCAATTGTTTGTAATGGTGTTGGTTATAGAAAATGTACCCAGTAACCACCAGGTGTTTTCTGATTAATGTACTGGGAGGTATTTCAATTGAAAAACAGGAAGTTGTTCAGAATTCATACATGCTTGTCACTAGTTGTAATAGCCAAAAGTTTGAAGGCCTAGCTACACGCTGGCACTCAAACATGCCATTGAGGCAGATCTACCATGAATTAAAAAATGAATGTGAAAAATGTCTGAAAAAAGCCCACATATTTTCCAATTTAAACTGAGAGACTACAAAGACAATGGAAAAAAATGAAAACTCACAGCAATGAGTTACATATGTTTATTAGAAAGAATAAATGTGTAGCACATGACTTGCGACTTGAACTCAATCAGTGACTTCCTTGATAGAAAGCCTCGCTTTTGCATAATTCTTCAAAATACACCTGAAAAGGTTATATAGCTGTATTTTCTATATAGAGGTTAAGTGCAGCAGTGTAATAAAATTCATAGCCACTGCTAAAATAGACAGCTACCTTTAGCACTACAAAGGGATGTGACTCAAGTAAGAAGGACAATGATCACTGTTCCAAAAGGTAGGCAGTGGCAGGCATTGTGTCAACGAGGACCACTTCTCCACTAGAGACCACAGCAGTCTGTTTGGTCTTCCTCTGGGCAACAACATCTCTCCCTATATAACACAATGGAAACCATTAGAAACAGAAGTCGGGAAGGTTGACCTAGTATCTGATCTGAGATCAACAGTTTTACTCTGAGACACACATAATATTAGCCATGTTGTCCAAAGCCTTTGTAAAGTGAGAACCACTACCCACTTGGCCTGTTGCATGTTGATTGACAGGAGTACCCTCGAGTAGGGTGGCACAGAGATGTACTGCAGTGGATGAAAATCTGCCAAGAAGATAAGTGTAAAATAGAATTAGTTATTGAAGGAAATTGTATTTTAAATTAAGTTTGTATTAATAAACAAAAGCTAAAAGAATTACTGAATCTTTCTTGGGATCCAGAGTGTGGTCTACAAAGGTAAACATCAGAAGGACGAAGCGTTTGTAGTGGGTGGGGTACAGTAGGCCAGAGGAATGTTCCACAGGGACCATGGTGGTCAGGTATTTATCATTTGGATAGGAGCATCTGAGAGAGGAGTTACAGAAACACTTTCAGTCCAGAGCACTTTTCATGTAAGCCTACAGTCAAACTATTTGTACATTCAATTATGTAGTAAAGACATTTTAAACACATTGTTCAAAATACATATTAGTAAAATGAGCAAAACATGCATAATCTGGGAGCAGAGCCCACATTAATAAACTAGATTAGTGCTCTAATTACTCCTTAACAACGAGCTCCCATTGGGGCATGCTGACAGCGCTGGGGGCAGAGGTGGCCCAGCAGTGATCCAGCATCAAGACCAGGGTGGGATCCTTCCTCTGTAAGAGGCGCACCTCAACATACACAGGCTGCCTCAGGACTTTAGTGACAGGGTAGTCTTCTTGACTGTAGTATGATGTGAAGGCTCTGGACTCTGAGGTCAAACAGGGTTTAAAATTTTTGTATGAATTTTTTTGTTGTGGAAAAAACAAACTAAAAATGTCTTAGTAGTTCTACAAATAGACACCAAACAACGTTGAAGCTAATGCACCTTACCATTCGTACAACCTTTGTTGTTACATGCTCCTTTGGCCAGTCTGAGTTCCACTCTGAGAGGTCCCAGAGCAGCAATGGAAGTGGGTATAGGAACAGTGTTCATCTCCATAACAAGAGCCTCCACTGCAACGGCAGAGAACTTACACTGGAACAGTAGTCTAGATAGGGAGATAATTGCAGTCACTGATACTATAGAATCCAAATGGGCTAAATCTGGATGCACAACTATTTAAGTCCTGACACGACTTCAAGGGGGTAGGAGTGGATTTGATATTGGCGGGAGGGGCACATTTCCTTTAACATTTTTTGCAAAGTGTTATTATAATTATGAGTGGCTGATTTATTGATTTGCTTCTAACACAGGAGGGGACATGTGCCCTCTGCCCCCCCCCCTCGCCCCTACAACCTTGCACGACAACGATATTCCAAAATGCGTGTTGGGAAAAAGTAGTGTAATTAAATGTTAACAGAAGATGACTCACTCAAAATGGCTGTCCCTTGTGATTGAGCCTTGATGTGCTATCAAAACTTCATAGGAAGACACAATCCTGTTCTCATAAGTCACATAACCATTCCCCTCCTGCCAGGGAGAGTCCGGTCAGCGACATTAACACATTAAATTGCCTTAAATGCACGGTTATCAGTGGCTGAGACAAAAACAGTCATCGTCTTTACTCACCTTTAGAATGGTACCACAGGCAGTAACAGGGAACTGGTATATGGCAAAGCCTGAAGTGATGCCAACAGGGCTGCAGGGGCTGTCATTACCCCCCAACAGACGGATGGAATCGGTGTCTATTCTGGGCCAAGTTGTATCCCTGGCCACCACCACCACAAACTGACCATCCTTTGTACACTGAACAGTCACTGTGGACAAAGAATTAGTCATGTTCTGATCTATTACTGAGCATTAGAAGAAATAAGAAGCACTATCATACACCTACCTGTCTTTCCATAGTAGCACTGCTGTCCATTGTGGCAGCAGTTAATAGCCTTACATTGAGCCCGAGTGATTTTTGATTTTCCACATTGCACTATATTCCTAGTCTGTACTTGGCATCGCTGATCTGGATGTTTAATGATGGCTGGTCTCTGTAGAGGCTTCTGTAATGACCACTGGGGTAGTGGTCTCTGGAGATGATGCTGCAGGGACCACTGGGGTACTGGTCTCTGGGTATGATGATACTGCAGTGACCACTGGGGTACTGGCCTCTGGAGATGCTTTGGCAGTGACCACTGAGGCGCTGGTTTCTTGGGTGTTTGCTGCTGTTCCCCCTTGGCCTCTGAGTTCTGGGGTGTCTGTTGCAGTGGCCATGGGGTCTCTGGTCTTTGAGGATCCAGCAGCTGTGGCCCCTGGGTTTCTGGCTTCTTGGGCGTTTGCTGCTGTGCCATCTTTGGCTCCGACGTCTGGAATGTCTGCTGCTGGGCTTCCTGGAGTTCTGAAATGTCAGAAGTCTGCTGCTGCTCTGGCGTTTGGGGTTCTGACATTTCAAGAGTCTGCTGCTGTGGTTCTTGGATGTGTGAAATGTCTGAAGTCTGTGGTTGCTTTGGATTTTGGGGATCTAACATCTCAGGAGTCTGCTGCTGTGGCTCTTGGATGTCTGAAATATCAGGAGTCTGTGGTTGCTGTGGCTTTTGGCGATCTAACATCTCAGGAGTTTGCTGCTGTGGTTCTTGGATGTCTGACATTTCAGGATTCTGCTGCTGTGGCTCTTGAAGTTCTGAAATGTCAGAAGTCTGTGGTGGCTGTGGCTTTTGGGGATCTAACATCTCAGGAGTTTGCTGCTGTGGCTCTTTGATGTCCGACATTTCAGGATTCTGCTGCTGTGGCTCTTGGAGTTCTGAAATGTCAGGAGTCTGTGGTTGCTGTGGCTTTTGGGGATGAGAAATTTCAGGAGTTTGCTGCTGTGGCTCTTGGATGTCTGACATTTCAGGATTCTGCTGCTGTGGCTCTTGAAGTTCTGAAATGTCAGAAGTCTGTGGTGGCTGTGGCTTTTGGGGATCTAACATCTCAGGAGTTTGCTGCTGTGGCTCTTGGATGTCTGACATTTCAGGATTCTGCTGCTGTGGCTTTTGAAGTTCTGAAATGTCAGATGTCTGCTGTTGCTGTGGCTTTTGGGGATGAGACATTTCAGGAGTTTGCTGCTGTGGCTCTTGGATGTCTGACATTTCAGGATTCTGCTGCTGTGGCTCTTGAAGTTCTGAAATGTCAGATGTCTGCTGTTGCTGTGGCTTTTGGGGATGAGACATTTCAGGAGTTTGCTGCTGTGGCTCTTGAATATCTAACATTTCAGGATTCTGCTGGTGTGGGTCTTGGAGTTCTGACATTTCAGGTGACTTCTGCTGTGGTTCTTGGGGCTGTGGTTCCTTTGGTGTTTGCTGGTGTGGTCTTTTAGGCTCTGGCCTATGGGGTGTCTGCTGTTGTAAGTCTTTGATCTCTGGTTTCGGAGGAGTTTCTTGCTGTGAATTTTCAGGCTTCAATAGTAGATGATTCACCAGATGCTGCTCCAGGCGATCTGGTGTCTTGGGTATTTGCTGCTGAGGACCCAATGGTGCTGCCCTTTGATTAATATTTTGCTGTGGCCACTTGGGCTCTGGCCACTGTGGCTGCCTAGGATTATAAGATGTATCTTGGGGTTGTCGGTTATGGTACTGAAGAAATGTCCAGTTGGGTTGTGCATAAGAAGAGCATGCAAACACTAACAAAACAAACCTAAAGGAAAAACACCTCACTGCCATACCTGCTGTATAATATATAAGATATATTCAAAAAGACAGGTATCTTCAAAACTACCCGTACAGCTTATACTGACTAAAATACGTAAAGTTAAGTGTAATAGTATGACCCCTAGTAGCATGTGTTAATATAAAAAAATCTATAAAACTTGCAACAAAACAATCGTAACAATGGAACAAAAATCAACTAAAGAGCAGAAAAACTGTTCAATTTCCATTGGGAGAAACCCAGTTTATATACCCCAGTGTATATGATGTAATACATTGCTATGTGTGTACATGTTCCTATTTGTCCTTGGTCATGGCATTATGGCCTTTAACACTGAGCTGATGATAAGTCCTATCACTATTGAATAGCAGAAATGTAAAGCAATTCCAAATATTCTCAGCACCTTGAATGTCTGTCTGGAGAAACAGAATTGACATTTCTTAATCATGTGGTGTACAGAGAGAATATATTTTATATATTTTATTTATAATTCATTTATTGACTCCGCTTTTGGTATGGACTTCAAAGACACCACAAATATATGTATATACATTGATTGTATCTCACTGTCAAGCTTGGAAACAGGGATCAGGCAGGGAGCGAGGTGATACAAACGATAAGAGGTTTATTATTAACGAAAACTATCCCATAGGAGATATAACTGGTAAAAAAACAAAACTATCCCGTTGGAGAAAGTATTTAGATAAACCAAATGAAGAAAACCTTAACTTAGAAGTATACAAATTAACAAAATGGAAGAGGAGATTAACAAGTCTAATACACAATACAAAACGCGGCAGGCTGAACACTACATAGATTGCGATCAGGATCCTGGGATTACTCCCATGAACAGGAACAGGTTGAAAGATACAGAGAGGAGTAAAGGTACAGAGAGGTACAGAGAGGAGTAAAGGTACAGAGAGGAGTAAAGGTACAGAGAGGAGTAAAGGTACAGAGAGGTACAGAGAGGAGTAACAAAAATGCAACAATGACCAGCAATCTTGACACAGGGAGACCAGAACTAAATAGGGGGTTAATGATAAATGTAACGCAGCTGTGAACATAATTAACGAGAGGGATTGGATAATGAAACCATGTGATACAAAGAGCGGGAAACCAAAACTAAATACAGGAAGGACATATTAAGAGCAGAACAAAAACCTGGAATGGATAAACAGACATGAACAGGGGTTAAAAGTTACAGAACCCCCCCCCCCCCAGGCGCTGCTCCTGAGGTATCATAACACAAGGGAGGTTGGGAACCAGGGAAGGACCCCAAATAGGACCAGGCAGCCAGAAGCTGGGCACGAGGAGGCCAGAGCGGAAGAGGCCAGGCAGGAAGAGGCCAGGCAGGAAGAGGGCAGGCAGGAAGAGGCCAGGCAGGAAGAGGGCAGGCAGGAAGAGGCCAGGGAGCAGGAGAGCCCGGCGGAGGCCAGGCAGCAGGCAGGGGCAGGGACCTGGTGGGCGGAGGCAGGATCGAAGACCCGGCTGGTGGTGGCCAGGTGGGCAGAAGCAGACACCGGACTGGCATCGGTACCGAGGCAGGCACAGGAACCTCGGCAGACACAGGACAGACAGACACAGACACACAGATCGACATAGAGACAGACACAGAGACTGGGGCAGGCACTGGCACTGGGATAAGCACAGGCACAGGGACTGGGGCAAGCACAGGGACTGGGATAGGCACTGGCACAGGGACTGGGATAGGCAATGGCACAGGGACAGAGGGACTGGGGCAGGCATTGTTGTGTATCTTAATGCATCTAGTCATTAATTAATTAACTCAGAGTCCAGAGAATGAAAAAGCGAAGGCTTTAATTGTTAGAAGGCAACATGTTAATACCAGATTTCGTCTATAGAGGAAAGTTCCCAGAACTCTCTGTGCAGTTCATTTTTATATCAGTAAACACTCATTCCTTATTGGGAAATTCTCTAACATTTGGAATCCAAACCCACCAATGATATGTTGACAAGGGATGCACTTTTCTCTAGCATTTGACCAAAGCCAAATTACTGTATGTAAAGTTCCTGTTCTTTGAAGTAGCTCCTGCTCTCTTACTTGACTAGGTGACGTACGGCCTGTTGCGCAGCTTGACTTCATAGGAAGCGGCTATAGTAAATATTCTAGGTCTCTTGTTGCTTCCCCCATACAATTTACATTTTAACACAGTTGACCACTTGCAGTAAGCCTCAAAGCATCCTGCATTCCTTATCAAAACCCCTTTATTCATACATTAAGTATTAACTTCTGATAAAGCATTTTGTCTATCTTAAACCAGTCTCTGCAATATTTGGCATACAATTCACAACATACATAGGACCGTCAACATTAAATTATTCCGAAATTTCCCAACAGCACCAACACAGGGACTGGGGCAGGCACTGGCACAGGGACTGGGGCAGGCATGAAAACTGGGACAGACAGATGGACCAGGGCAGGCTTAGGGACCAGGGCAGGCTCAGGGACCAGGGCAGACTCAGGGACCAGGGCAGGCTTAGGGACCAGGGCAGGCTTAGGGACCAGGGCAGGCTCAGGGACCAGGGCAGACTCAGGGACCAGGGCAGGCTCAGGGACCAGGGCAGGCTCAGGGACCAGGGCAGGCTCAGGGACCAGGGCAGGCTCAGGGACCTGGGCAGGCTTAGGGACCAGGGCAGGCTTAGGGACCAGGGCAGGCTCAGGGACAAGGGCAGGCTCACGGACCTAGGGAATGGCAGGGGCTGGAACTGAGTCTGTGGGAGGGATAGAGACAGGGAAAGGGTCACAGGCATGGACAGGCAAATTATCGGGGACAGACACAAGGCTTAAGACTGGTGTAAGGACTGATGCAAGGTTAGGAAATGCGACTATTGCAGGAGGTGACACCGGGACAGGGATGGCAACAGGCAATACGGGGGAAACAGCAGCAGCATGTATCGAGGTCTCTGGTAGCAGTGCAGCGGCTGCAGACTCAGACAGTGAGTAGGCGGATGTCGCAGACGCTGGAGGTAGCTTTTCAGCAACATCTGGTGGTCGAGACCTGGTGGAGTCCTTTGGTGGTCAAGACCCGGTAGAGACCACTGGTGGTCGAGACCCGGTGGAGACCTCTGGTGGTTGAGACCCGGTGGAGACCTCTGGTGGTCAAGACCCAGTAGAGACCACTGGTGGTCGAGACCCGGTGGAGACCTCTCGTGGTCGTGGGGCGACCTCTGGTGGTCGTGGGGCGACCTCTGGTGGTCGTGGGGGGAACTGAAGTCTAAGGGACTTTCGTCTGGAAGGTTGAGGTTAAAGAGTGACAAAACTAGGGACCCTACTCGACAGATAGGGGTTCTGTCATGAGAGCATAGGGCCCTGACAGGATACTGAGGGGCTCTAACAGGAGACTGAGGGGCCCTGACAGGAGACTGAGGGTCCATGACAGGAGACTGAGGGTCCATGACAGGAGACTAAGGGGCCATGACAGGAGACTGAGGCTCCATGACAGGAGACTGAGGGGGCCATGACAGGAGATTGAGGGGCATTGACAGAAGACTGATGGGCATTGACAGGAGACTAAGGGAGAGTTCTATCAGAAGGTTGGAGAGGGTGTGCGGTAGCTTCCAGGGTGGACAGCAGGTGAGTAGAACTGGCAATCATCTGTTTTAACTTGCAATAACAATGTGATCATCAGTGGATTTGTCGGGGAAGTAGGCATATTGTTAGGAGGAGATGATGGGAACTTTGACTAGCCTCTCGATGCATTTTCATGATGACATAAGTTTGTGCTATGGATTGGTAGTCATTCAGTTCTGTCTCCTTCCATTTCTTGGGGACAATAATGATGTTGGATAAAAGTCGGAGCAGGGAAAAGTTTGAAGACGTGAATACTCCTGCTAGCTGATATGCACATACTCTGAGGATAAGGCTTTCAATTCCATTTGGTTCTGGGTCCTATGGGAAACTGTTAGTGGCTCAGAGTTTAGTTCAAACCATGTTGTGTGTAGCTATCCATCATTGCAGTAATACCTGATGACCATAAGAGGAAGTGTAAAATGTAGAAGGGTGATGATCATGATTACAAACTACTGTTTGTATTTAAACAGAATTTCATTTGAATAATGCATAACATATTCTCTGCACACATTATGATGAAAATATTTTTTGTAGTTCTGTAGTCTTGAGAAAGCCACTCAAGGTGTAGGTTGAATATTTGGAATTGCTCTACGTTTGTATTGCCCACTGATAATCGCTGAAGGTCCTAATAATAAAATAACCAAGGACACACATAGCAAAGTATTACATCATGTATAACCGGCTATATAAACCATGCGCTTTCTAATGGGGTTTGGAACAATTACTAAGCTATAAACCTAAGTGTTGTTCCCTTGTTGCAATCTTTTTTGCGAATTGTATTGTTTTCTTATATCCATTCAGACTACTATGGGTTATTTCTAGGTAAGGCAAATGACATCAATCTTGGCAATTCTGTGCTGACAATTATGATTTCTGATTATTGAGAGTTAATTTTGATTACAGGAGACGGATTCTAGCATTCTATTATACTCAGTCCAGCTAAGATTTAGGGCACCTATGGCAGGTTGTTGGTGTTCTTTTAGGTTTGTGTTGTTAGTAGTGTGTTCATGTTATGCCGATCCACAGCCTAACTGGAGGTTTCTTCCATATAACAACCACCACCCCCAAGTTTCAGCCTCTAACCAACAATGGCCACAACCACAAACTTCCCAGAGACCCGAACCCGGAAGGCTACAACCGCAAACTTCCCAGAGAACAGAACATGAAAGGCCACAGCCACAGACCCCCCTGAGACCAAAGCTCCAGTGGCCAGAGCAGCAGATCCCCCAGAGACCAAATTACCAGTGGCCAGAGGAGCAGATTCCCCAGAGACAAAAGCCCCAGTGGCCACAGCCAGAACCTCCCCCGAAACCCGAACCCCAGTGGCCACTGCAACTATTTCCCAAAATACCGAAGCCCCAGTGGCCAGAGCAGCAGATTCCCAAGAAACCGGAACCCCAGTGGCCACTGCAAACTATTCCCCAGAAACCAGAGCCCCAGTGGCAAGAGCAGCAGATTCCCAAGAAACCAAAACCCCAGTGGTCTGAGCAGCAGATTCCCAAGAAACCGGAATCCCAGTGGCCGGAGCAGCAGATTCCCAAGAAACCAGAACCCCAGTGGTCTGAGCAGCAGATTCCCAAGAAACCAGAATCCCAGTGGTCGGAGCAGCAGATTCCCAAGAAACCAGAACCCCAGTGGTCAGAGCAGCAGATTCCCAAGAAACCGGAATCCCAGTGGTCAGAGCAGCAGATTCCCAAG
>JACXGM010002101.1:0-23213 GCA_016801145.1 Umbra pygmaea | reverse complement strand
GCAGCAGTTTCCCAAGAAACCGGAACCCCAGTGGTTGGAACAGCAAATTCCCAAGAAACCAGAACCCCAGTGGCAGGAGCAGCAGATTCCCAAGAAACCGGAACCCCAGTGGTCGGAGCAGCAGATTCCCAAGAAACCAGAACCCCAGTGGCCACTCCGACCGATTCCACACAAGCCAGAGCACCAGTGGCCAGAGAAGCAGATTCCCCAGAAACCAGAATCTCATAGGCCACTGAAACCGATTCCCCAGAGACCAGAGCCTCAATGGCCACTGGAACCGACTCTCCAGAGTCAAAATCCCCAGTGGCCGGAGCAGCAGATTCCACAGAGACCAGCGCAGCAAAGACCACAGCAGCAAATTCCCCAGAGTCCAGAGCACCAAAGGCCACTGCCACAGACTCCAAAGAGACTAGAGCCCTATTGGCCAGAGCCTCAGTGGCCTAAGAAACAAACTCCACAGAGACCAGATCTCCTTTGGCCAAAACCACAGAATCACCAAAAGCAAGATGTAAATAAAACACTAGATCAGCAATGCCAAGTAGAGGCTAAGAATAGAGTGCAATGTGGAACTCCTAAAATTACTCAGGCTCGATGTAAGTCTATTGAATGTTGCCACAATGGACAGCAGTGCTATTACGGGAAGGCAGGTATGTGTTTGATAGTGCTTCTTATTTCTTCTAATGCTCAGTAATAGATCAGAACATGACTAATTCTCTCTCCACAGTGACAGTTCAGTGTACAAAGGATGGTCAGTTTGTGGTGGTGGTGGCCAGGGATACAACTTGGCCCAGAATAGACATTGAATCCATCAGTCTGTTGGGGGGGGGTGACAGCCCCTGCAGCCCTGTTGGCATCACTTCAACCTTTGCCATATACCAGTTCCCTGTTACTGCCTGTGGTACCATTCTAAAGGTGAGTAATGATTATACAGTTTGTGCATTTAGTTGCTCAACAGTAAATTATAAAGGTGTAACTTGTATGTGTAAACACAGATAGGGCTGTAGACTTATCCTGTGTATATTTGTAGCTGCAAAATAACCCCTAATTTGAATCTCAAACAGAGATTGAGGAAATGAATTCTGAGGATGGTGAACTTGCCAGTCATTAATATTTTTAATAGTGTCAGTGGAAATGCCCCTTCTCTGATTTCAACATGTGCAGTATTCTCTCACCATATTCTTTCACATACCAATGCTACTGTACCTAGACATCTCAGCGAAGGTTGGATGCATTAATCTGCTGTTCTAACTTGTAATAGAAGGCTATGAAAAAGGCAGTCTATGCCCAATATATGTAGGCAAGCTATTTTGGCAACATAGGAAAGCAACAGACAAGCATTCATCTTCACGGGAAGACAGAACAGGTCATGCATAATAAACATGGCCATTATCAAACTTGGGTTAATGAAACCCAGGGCATCATCTGACCTGGACTTTTTGAGTCTGGCAATGACTTAGTGCTGCTAACCTCTGAGAATATCTGCACTGAGTTGGAACTCTGGCAAATTTCAATTATGTTTAGTGTTTAGAGTATTGGCATTACGTCTTCTTATTGATTTGTCAGATTGATGCATTTTATATTTATTCCCTGTACATTATAATTTAACTGTAAAGGACAAAATGGAAAAAGGCATTTTGCCACGTCTTCCGTGGCTAGATTTCAGTTTTGGTGAATAGCAGTGCAAACACCTACTCAAAAATAAAGGCATTTGTTTGGCATCTGAAGGCAACATTTTGTTCATATGTCAGATAATGTGGTTTTGAATATGGTTCATAATGTTGAAAAAAATAGGAAGTGTTTTAGCAGTTGTAAAAACTGTATTGTACTGTATACAGTGTAGTTACACTGAAATACAATGTGGTTAAGCATTGTGAACTTACAGTAACATCATTGTAAACTAATGCCACAGTTGATCTACTCACATTCAGTTCACAATCAGGAAAAAAGTTTGTGTCAGCTATGACCAGTAATTTATTCAAATAAGTTTTGCATCTTTTGTAGAGATTTGTTAGTTGTTTTGAAAAAAACTTGAGCTCAGCATTAGCTTTGCGTCTGAAAGCAGTGAGAAGTATTTTGATGTTATGGATATCTGGAAACAGTAGATATTTACAACTAAAAAAGTTGTTTTCATTAAATGCATTTTCTTACAGGAAGAAAGTGGCTATATGGTTTATGAGAACAGGATGGAATCTTCCTACGAAGTCTTGGTGGGACCTCGAGGCTCTATCACAAGGGACAGCCATTTTGAGTGAGTCTTCTCTGTAAGATTAACAGTAGTTATGCTAGTGACTTGTAGAGAATGTTCTGATTTCTGCAATGATTTCTTTCTTCTTTTTAGACTTGTTTTTCAGTGTAAGTATTCTACAAATGCAATCGAGGCCCTTGTTATTGAGGTGAACCCTGCTGCTGCCCCTGTGTTGATAGCTGCTCTGGGACCTCTCAGAGTGGAACTCAGACTGGCCAATGGAGCATGTGACACAAAAGGATGTAAGAACGGTAAGACGCTTTTTATGTTCATACTTTTTCTGTCAATTCATACTGCATGTAGTGTATGGTACATTTTCTTTTAAATGATTTTGCACACACCTTTAAACCCTGTTTGACCTCAGAGTCCAGAGCCTTCACATCATATTACAGTCAAGAAGACTACCCTGTCACTAAAGTCCTGAGGCAGCCTGTGTATGTTGAGGTGCGCCTCTTACAGAGGAAGGATCCCACCCTGGTCATTATGCTGGATCACTGCTGGGCCACCTCTGCCCCCAGCGCTGTCAGCATGCCCCAATGGGAGCTCGTTGTTAAGGAGTAATTACAGCACTAATCTAGTTTATTCATGTGGGCTCTGCTCCCAGATTATGCATGTTTTGCTCATTTTACTAATATGTATTTTGAACAATGTGTTTAAAATGTCTTTACTACATAATTGAATGTACAAACAGTTTGACTGTAGGCTTACATGTAAAGTGCTCTGGACCGAAAGTGTTTCTGTAACTCCTCTCTCAGATGTTCCTATCCAAATGATAAATACCTGACCACCATGGTCCCTGTGGAACATTCCTCTGGCCTCCTGTACCCCACCCACTACAAACGCTTCATCCTTGAGATGTTTACTTTTGTGGATCAAGATCTGGCTCCCCAGAAAGATAGGGTAATTATTTAGTTTTTAAACAATGTTTAAATAATATATATATACTTCACAATTTCTTTATTTTTCATATCACCTCCTTTACCAAGTACACCAATTGAGAACCAATTCTCATTTACAATGACTAGCTGATACAGCAAATGCAATCCAATACTTAGTTACATATAAAAAATACAATCAAGAAATTAATGAACAACATAATAAAATAGACATTATTTACTTTTTACTAACAAACCATACTTTATTTTCATCTGCTTTTCAGATGTTCATCCACTGTAGTACATCTGTGTGCCACCCTACTCCAGGGTACACCTGTCAACCGATATGCAACATGCAAAGTGGGTAGTGGTTCTCCCTTTAATATATCCTATATTTAGAGTAAAAAATGTATCGTAATCTAGGATCACATCATCCCTCACCAGTCCTTAGTCCTACATGAAATGACTTGAATGAGAGCTGATTATAGATCACCACTTCCAGGCTTGTTTGCTGTCTGATTGTAGATAAGAGACCCACATGTAGGTCCTGTTGGTGAGTGTTTCTGTTGTGTTTTACAGGGAGTGATGTCGCGGCTGTCCGAAAGACGACCAGACAGAATACAATGGCATCCAGTGGTGAAGTGATCCTGATTGACAAAAAGCCTGTCTATCTTTCAGTCCGCTAATTCATTTAGCAAAACCTTAAAATAGGGTATGAAATGTACTTCCATATCCATCTCAGCTGAGGTAATGAAAATGAGCCTACAGGTAGTCAGTTTTGTACTAGGATAGCCCAGGGAATATAGTACACAGGCTTTAATATAGTACAAAGTCATACTAACTGAAAATGTATACAGTAGACATGCATAGTACGTTTTGCTTGAATCCATTAATATTATTTTTGATGTTATTAAACTATTGTATCTGGGATTTATTTCAGTCAAAAGTTACTTTTTCTTTATTGACTTTCTTTTTTTATTTACCTTTTTAACTTGTATACTTTAACTTTAAATACATAATATATCTAGTCATACATCATTCTGATCTTTAAGAAGTTTTTTCATTGGGGTACAGTAGTTTATGATATGACTACAAATATGCTTTATGTCTAAAGAGACTCAGATTTGTAACTCAGATCCTCGGCAACAGAGTGCAGTGGGTCCCACGCACAAAGAGCAAATTGTCGAAATCCAGCTCTCATCCAGCTCTCATCGAAATCCATTTGTTTTCATGCTCGGTGAAAGGGTTAAAATATCATATTTTCATATAATCATGTATTCTGGCTATAAATAAATTGATGTCTGACTTGATTTAAGCACAATTTATTTAAAGACGGAAAGGTCCATCTACGTATATAGTTATAGGTAGTGCCGTCCCGAGCCTTTTGAGGGCCCTAAGCAGAATTTGATTTGGGGGCCCCCTCCCACCACGCGGAGTCACCTGTGCACTCGATGGGGGCCAGGGAGGCCCCAAGCAGCCGCTTAGTTCGCTTATGCCTCGGGCAGGCCCTGGTTATAGGGCTAGCTATAGTTATTGATTATAGTTGTAAAATATACTCAACATGTTTTACAGTTGGGATGGACTGCACGGCTGGAAGTGATTGATCAAACTGCTGTTGAAGGCTATATTTTCTGTCCTTCAGTAAAACGTTGCCTATATGAACAATCTGCCCATGACAGATTATAACCCAGAGAATATCGAGGAGCGGTTTGTCAAATTGACTCTGTCTTTACTAAAATCAACATTTCAAAGTGATTTGTGTCTTCTACTTACATTCATTCTGTCTGCACAAGACTTATTAACATGGAAATCTGCTGTTGCTTCATTCCTTTATACTCTAATCTCCCATTGATTCTTGAAGAATAGAACCTAAAATGGAACTGACGGCATTTGAATAACATGAAATCATACTAAAATAAGTCAAAGTACACCTCCCAAAATACTTTTATAATTTTCTGACAAGCAGTCACAAAGATATAGTCATTTTAAGGTTCAATACTTTCATAGAATGTTGTGGAATGAAATCTGTGAAGTGATTTATTTCCCCTGAAGATTGGGGAGTGGACTTCAGCCAGGAGGTGCGGAAGATTTTGTGCTAGAATACAGCAGTGGAGGAGCATGGGTAGTATGTGGGGAGGTTCAGTAGCAGGATGTCTGTAATCTCCTTTCTTTGATCACCAGCAATAACAGGAAGAAAACAGGAAGTGCTGTTCATGCCAAATCACAGCATTTCTTGGTCCTTTTGACTTCCTGAATATCTAAGAATGAGTGCATCTCAACAGTTTTTGCTTAGAATTTCCTTGTTCTGAGTCACCTTTGGCTGACAGTTGTTGCTGATACACCTGTAAATCTAGATCTGGGCTGTATCAAGAGTTGGTGTATCAATGGAAACACATGGTTCAGCAGGAGTCTAATCTACTTTTGACTTTTTTTCCATGTTCTGGAGATTTCTGAATAAACTTTAATAGGGGAATCTTTCTATGTTTCAGAATTTTCCGCTATTTAAAAGGCTTTCGTGTCCAACTGTTAGTAGCACAAAATACCCACAGAAAATCCAGAAAAATTTGCACTTACAATGCACAATTTTGTGTCGAGTGCAAAATGTCTTTTGCATTTGTATGGACATGTATAGTGCTTAAACACTGACTTTAATGTATTTTACAACTTTCTTGGTGCAAGTGGTACACTTTAGGACAACTCAGGTTTATGATGTTAAACAATCTCTGTTCAATTACACTAACACATTCTTAAATGGAAGATATTTTTAAGGTGGCTTAATTTGATATTAGCCACAACAACCTCTCCCCAGTCCTTCTAAAAATGCCAAGCGTGAACAACTTCAATATTGTGATTCACGTAAATAATCAGTAACTAAACCCCAAGCACTGCAACTACTACCATTTCCAATCAGAGCCAAAACATAGAACTCCACATCCATGTCTGGTTAATAGGGAGTCCTGCTCCTATATCAGTGGTGTATTTACAACAACTACAGGTGGGTAAAATTAAGAGTAAGAGTACATTTCTGGGTTCGGCTGTGTTCACAAATTTTGGGAAGTTCCTCATTAAGACCAAAATGAAAAAGTAAAGGAAGTTCATAACTTACAGTGATCTATAAAATAAAAATAAAGAGTAAAAAATGACTAGTTATGGTCATTGGTTAGTAATGAACTCCCCTTACCAGGTAAGTTAGGTTGTAACTGCAAACATCCCAAAATGGGTGAACCCAGCAGAGTACTCTTACTCTTACTTTTTTTTTACTCTTACTTTTACCCACCTCTGACAACAACAATTTGTCCTAACTTAAAATTCCACATGATGCGCACGAATGGAGCCATAGAGCCATCATCACAACCTTGCTTGAGATTAGTGTTCAGCTGAGAAGGGACACGTATGGCCTAGACTGACCTGTATTATTAGGCGTAATAATGGAATCATTGAGGCATACTGATACATTGTTCAGATTCATTTCTTTAGAATTTATTTCCTAGAAAAAGAGATTAGCATGTTCTACTCCATCGCCAAACTGACAAGTATTGCTTCAAAAAAACTATTTGATATAATATCAACAAAGTCATGACAATGAACCAAAAAAAAATATCTACAGCATTTTAGTTCAATTTCAATTAACGTATACATCAGAACATATACTGTACATGACATAAAAACTATAACTTCGCTCTCACTCTTGAGCTATCACAAAAC
Source organism: Umbra pygmaea (assembly GCA_016801145.1). Taxonomy (NCBI): domain Eukaryota; kingdom Metazoa; phylum Chordata; class Actinopteri; order Esociformes; family Umbridae; genus Umbra; species Umbra pygmaea. Next base: position 16,388 of record JACXGM010002101.1, on the reverse strand, counting down.
ATTTCAAAACAAAGATGCAACAACGTGTCAGTATTTCATCCTTTTTAACATTGATGCCATTTCAGACCATGGTAACAACATGAGGTGGTGAGATGAAAGTGATGAAGGGGTAAAGTCAACCAAACCTGCTTTGCAGTATTAACGCAGGAGCTCTTTTCCCAATTCTGAAAATAACCCAAACTGTTCTTGGGTTATATATAAAAACTACTACCAGGGCAAGCCCCCTTCACATGCACACTTTCATTGTTTAGAATTAGAAGTGTGCTCCATCTATATTGCAAATAAAGACAGTGCGTAAACATTGCTATGGCATTGCTATTCATGATTACTGGTAGATAAAGCGTAATCCTCCATCACTGTCAGGTTCCAAAAGACTCCAGGAAAATAGACAGGGAATTATGACATGAACAAGTTGGTAAATAATGCAGAAAAGGTACTCAGTGAAGGGAATATAAACTAGGTTTAAAAAAGCCCAAAATTATATACACATACTAAACAAACATGCTTTAAATGAATGTCCAGTTTCAAGAATGCAGGGCGCAGTTGTCTTTGTGAACTTGTGCATTCTACACCAAAATGTCAAACTTGTTTCTCTCATGACCCTCGTGTCCATTTAGATCTGTTCCCTTCTGTCAAACATTTGCATTCTTTCTCGTCACTATGCCATCACCAAGTCGGAGGGAAGCTCCGGTTTCCATGGCAACTCAAGTTCATCCAAGGAAGAGCCCTCGCCGCTGGACAGGCTTTCATTGCTACGGAGTCTGCCATTGGCCTTGCGTCGTCCGGGAGACCAGGGTTTACGGTGGTTGTGGGGATAGGGGTTTGAGGTGCGCGTGTCACTGCGTGCTCGTCTACGTAAACGTCTCTCGTGCATTAAGACATGTAGACGCTCCAGTTTACCACGCAATGCCTGGTTCTCCTCAACCTGAGAGGCTCCGAGGCCTGCCAAAGGACAGGGAGATAAAAGACGATGGAGAGAAGAGAAGCCTTTATGAGGGAGAAACTAGGAAAAACATCAATGTGCAATGAAATGTAAAGGTGTATGCTGCCACACGTTCATGTGATCAGCCAAGCAGCGCTCAATGAACACAGTGTAATGGAGAGAGTCCGGAACTTCGAATGGATTTAAATTCTAAATCTGTGAATGCAGCAGTGCTGTTTCCTTGACAACATGACCAGAGCTGCCGACATAGTCAATGATTATGGGCTCATCAGTATGTTTCCGGTGATCAGGGGATCTGGCGGGTACATTAGTTCACGCACCAGTAAAACTGAGAAAAATTCAGGCCCTGCTACTATGTGTGTGACTGTGGTTGTGTTTGTGCCAGTAACTGACACCTGAGAGCAAAGTACATGCTCTATCTCTGTCACAGAAACATGCACACGCACTCTCCCTTGCTCCCTCTCTCTAGCTCACACTTGCCCTCCTAGCTCCACTTCACAGTTCGATGTCTGCCGACCATACCAACGTTGTAGATGTTGTAATGGTGAGCAATGTAATGCAGGGCCTAAGAAGCAATTGGGTATTCCTTTTTTGTTTTTGTGATTTTTCTCCCCTCCCAATTGGTCTTGTCTAGTTCCCACTAACCCTCCCTTGTCGGCAGCTCTGCAACTACTTGGACAGATGTGGGATGGTGAGGGGCACTCACATGGTTCATCTAACCACATGTCGAGCCGGATGATTGTTTCCGCACTGATCATCTAACAAGGAAGCCTTTAGTCAGATCGTGTGTGGGATGATTACACTCAGCGACTATGCTTCCACGATTGAGTTTACAGGTGCCCAGTCTGCATACAGGGGGTCACTGGAGAGCAATGTGGCAAGGTAGATAATCTGACTTCTGTATCCCAAATCCCGGGCAGCACCGATTTGCGCTGCCTCATGCTGGAGGTTCCGGGCAAAGTCGGCAAAGCCATAGTCAGGCTCGAAGCACCGACTATCATGACGTAGCTTGTCCTGCAAGGCAGCGACTTAGCCCACAATGCCATGCGGACCCCCACAATTGGCTATTCTAAGCAGAGTCAGAACACTAACAGCCATTGTGGGTCTAATTTGAGAAAGTTGGACTGGTTTTCACAAATGACAAGTGGATTAAGATAACCCAAAACATTTTGGTTTTGTAGAAGACTGCAGTTTGTTTTACCTGTCTACTTAAGCTCCGCACAGCGTTAACACTATTATGTGTGTGTGTGTTTGGGAGCTCTACTCACCAGCAGGTGGGTGTGAGTTGCTCTGTGCCTGGCTGGTGTGGTCCAGGCGTGGCTCTGAGGTAGTAATGGTGAGGGGGTCAGGGGTGAGAGGTGAGGGAGGCGGGGAGGGAGATGTGGGGCTGCAGGGTGTACTGCTGGAGGAGCTGCTGGGAGGAGGGCAGCAGAGTTGGGAGAGGGAGAGCAGCGCCCCCTGGTGGTGGCGAGTGGCACTGAGCAGGTCATCAAGAATCTGGAGGATGATGTTAACACCTCGCCTGGTTGACCTGGAGCTGTCCTGACCAGCTGGGGGTAGAGTGCCTGAGAATGTCCCTGAGAACACTCCTGGGGCATGGCTCATCAAGCTCTCTATGACTGCAGATGGTTCCCCGGTGGTAGAGGGGCTCTTAGACGTGGGACTGCCAGTCACACTGCAGTCACCCTACAAGACAGACAGGGTTAAATATAAGAATGAAAAACTGATCTTTTGTATCTTTCATGACATTACACAAATAAAGTTAGCCTCCTATTCTCCAGTCACAGACTAAGGGTGAATCCCATTTCTCTGTATTAGCCCTTCCCCTTACTCCTTCCCATTAGTTTTGCGCGTTCATGTGAGAGTAAGGGCTATCCCAATTCTCATTTTGATCTAGGGGTAGGGCTAAGGGGAAGGGGTGGATACCCCTTAAAACCAAGCATTTTTGAGAGATTACTTGAAACCAAGGGGTACCCAGAATACACTGCGCAACCGGCAACAATGGCAGCCAGATCATCAAGAGTCCATTTCAGCTTAAATAATTGACTTTAAGAAAAAATACGACAGACTTGTTTTGTGCTCTACACAGTCCTGTACATATATATTTGCAACCATGTTCTTAATTGAAATGTTTTTAAAAATTGCTAGTTTGCTAGGCAAACGTTACATTGCTGATTTGCACAACAGTCCCGCATTTCAATGACTAGCCTTGAATGGACACCATGCATGTCTACAGTTTTAACTAAACTACATTAGCAGCGGATTTCGTTTTATATATTGAAAGTCTGATCAACACTTGTCGCCTCTGGTGACGTAGCAGCCAGCTAGCTGCGATGTATGATAATGTAACTGTAACCAAGTGGTGTCTCATTTCACAGGGGTATGTTTTCATCCCTATCCCTTACCACTCGGTTTCGAGGGACAAGGGCTAGGGGTAAGATGAAGGGGTAAGGGAAGCGGTAAGACAGAGAAATGGGATTCACCCTAAGTCTTCATGTTATGATACATGTTATAATACATCATGTGAATACTGTCTTGTACATCTGTATATGTATCAGTAGATTAGCAGTGGTGGTTGGTCACCTTTGGGTAGGTGCTGGCACGGTCTGGGATATTGGGTCCAGAGCTGGAGCAGGGAGGGGAGCTGGATATATGAGAGGGGTAGGGGGTGTGAGAATTAGACGAGGGGGTATCGGTGCTGAAAGTGGCAGAAGAGTCTTTCTCTCCACTTCCTGGTGTGTTGAAGGCGAGTTGGGCTGGGGAGGGGTGTGCGTATGGGAGCCTGGTGCATCCACACTTCCCAGGATGCACCTGTTCAGCTCTGCCTGTGCTCCGGGGGTTGAGGCACCTCAGCTGCTGCCCAGCGGTGCTCTGGGGAGCCAGTTGGACCTGGACAAACATCATGTGCTCGCCGACTCTGAGGGCAAGGGTCAGGGGTGAACGGCCAGACAGGAAGTCACTGACCTGCAGAAAAATAGGGATTTGTTTGACTCGCTCAAAAACAGTCAAAGCACTAAAACATGATATTGTAGTTAAGATCAAGCCACCCTAACATGAGAACACACCTCCAATTTGTCTGTTTGACATGTGAGACACTAATTAGTCAAATAATTGTCACTTACATTGCTTTGAATATAAGCATTGACAGTATGTACAACCCAAATTCTAAAAAGTTAGGACAGTATGGAAAATGCAAAAAGAATATAAATATATATTTAGAAAATTCAAAACTGTACTATATTGAAAACACATTATTAATACATTATGTGATGATTTACTTTGTGATTTTATTTATTGTTTTAAACATACACTCATTTCAAATCTGATGACTGCAACACAATCCCAAAAAATTGGGACAGTCGACTGTTTACCACTGTGTAACATCACTTTTTCTTTTAATAACACTTTAATAACACTTTAGTGTATTTTGCACTAAAGACACCAGTTTTAAGTTTAGCATGCAGAATTTTCCCCCATTAATCCAGTATGCATGTCTTCAACTGCGCCTTATTTTGCACGTCATAATGTGCTCGGTCTCTGTCTCGTTTGAGATAAACAGTAGCGCAGTGGAATTGTGTTTTGTGGTCGTACGGGTCAACATTACAAATACTTTCTGGACAAAACTGCAGTTGTGTTCTCCGGACCATCCAAGCTGTCATCAGTGTCAGAATAAGCCACTGACTCTATTTCACACAATTCACTCAACACAGAAGCCTTTAGTCGGATCATGCACGGGACGATTACGTTCACCGACTATACTTCTGCGACTGAATTTACAGGCGCCCAATCTGGACACAAGGAGTCACTGGAGAGTGACGTGGTAGGATAGATTATCTGACTAATCTAACCCAAATCCCGGGCAGCGCTATGCCAATTTTGCGCTGCCTCATGCAGGAGTTCCGAGGAAGAACAGAAAACCCATGGTCAGGATCGAACCCATGACCATCGTGACTTAACTCTCCTGCAATGCTACACCCTGTGGACCCCCCCAGGATACTTATGCTCAATAACTATACTTCCATGGGCGGCAGTGGCTCAGTGGGTCAAGTAGGTTGTCTGATTCGATCACCGGGTCCTCCTGACCAAGTGTCGAGGTGTCCATGAGCAAGACACCTAACCCCAGCTGCTCCGGACGAGCTGGCTGGCACCTTGCATGGCTGACACCGCCATCGGTGTATGAATGTGTGAATGAATGGTTGAATGTGAGGCTCTGTAAAGCACTTTGGTGGCCATTGGTAAGAAAAAGTGCTATATAAATGCAGTCCATTTATTTACCATTTCCATGATTGAATTTACAAGCGCCCGATCTGCACACAAGGTGTCACTGGAGAGCGACGTGGCAAGGTAGGTGATTCGGCTCATCTACCCCGCATCCGCTTCCTTTTTCTGGAGGTCCGGGGTAAGCCAAAGAACCCATAGTCAGGCTCGAACCACTAACTATCATGATGTACAATGTCCTGCAATGCAGCGATTTAGACCATTACGCCACCAGACCTGCACCAGACTTGCTAAACTTAACCAACTGGTGTCTTCAGTGCCCAAACACTTAATAAGTGTTATTTAAAGAAAAGGTGATGTTACACAGTGGTAAACAGTCGACTGTCCCAACTTTTTTGGAGTGTGTTGCAGTCTTCTGATATTAAAATCTGTATATATTTAAAATAAATTAAATTCACAAAATAAAACATCCAATAACATGTTAATATTCTGTTTTCAATATAGTTGAGGGTGAATTGCATTTTGAAATGCCCATTTTTTTGTTTTTTTGCATTTTCCATACTGCCCCAACTTTTTCAGATTTCAGGTTGTAGGATTAGCTGTGAAGAGATTCTATTCTAGTAGGTTAAATTTTTTGCACAAAACATTTACATCTTGTGTTTAATCTTCTAAATGAGATCAATCATGGAGAAGGATACATTGACATTTTTTAAGTGAATGCCGTGGTAATTGTTAAAGGGAGATTGTGTGGGGATGATTATAAATGGTTACTTAGCAGAAGGTTAGTGGTAAATTAATGTTTATTTAAAATACCCCTAGAAATTCATTGACTGTTGAAATGATATTTTTATATTAAATAGCAAGCATATCAAGGTCTAAACACCAGTGTAGCATGGGGTCAAATCTGGGCCTACTGTAAAGGAGAAGAACAACTGTTGTCCTCCTACTGTCTCTGTGATTGAAAACATAACAATGGCAAGAAGGTACATGATTCCACCTGTAAAAACCCCAGAATCAAGCAGTTTAAGGCAACCATAATGATTCACTGGAACCACCCCAGACATTCAGAATGAGAACTGAACCGTATTGATTCACTCACTAGTGTAACGACCCCAGAAATTCAGACTGAGAACTGAATCGTATTTATTACAAGTGAGAGCTAAACTGTATTGCTCTGGACACAGAGACATTTACAATTCAAATGATGATGTTATTACCGGTATCTGTCTGTCCCTATTCGAAACAGCCTAGTCACGAAGTAGACTGCTTGAGTAACAAAGAAGCTATCATGCTTAAAGGTTGCCGTCACGACAACAGAAAACAGCATTGTTAAGCCATTCACCTCTCCATTGTCACTTCTGGTGTGGAGGAGTATTCTGGCACCCAATTCTATTTCCTTTTGAAGCAATTTGTAAATATAAACGATTGTGAATTTTTTCATGTTGTGGATGCTAGGTAACTGCATTATTCTTAGTGTGTATTTCGTAGGTGAGTTTTGTATGCCGTGGGTGCAGTGTGTATGTTGTGGGTGCAGTGTGTATGTTGTGGGTGCGGTGTGTATGTTGTGTGACTGAGAATAAACGAGCAGGCAGGAGAGAGAGTGTGGGTGCAGTCAGACCATAGTGAGAACATCCTTTACAGGCTATTATGTTTCCCTAGACATTTCTTAGAAAACTATTTTGTCGAGTTGAGTCACCCGCTCATCCACACACACGCGCACGCAGACACACACGCAAAAGCACGCAGACACACACGCAGGCACACACGCAGGCACACACGCAGGCACACACGCAGGCACCCACAAATGCAGGCACCCACAAATGCAGGCACCCACAAATGCAGGCACCCACAAATGCAGGCACCCACAAATGCAGGCACCCACAAATGCAGGCACCCACAAATGCAGGCACCCAAACCCCACTTTTTACGACCACCTCCAGGCATAGGTGACGCTCGTATTGACCAACTCAGTACACAAGATGCAAATTCAACTTTGGTTTGTGAGTCAGTGTTTTTTCTCTTTTGTGAATGCCATTTTTATGTTTTTGATTGGTGGTTAGGCTAGCCCTATACCTACTTTAAGAAATCATGGATAAATACAGACTGGCACCTAGTGTCAGTCAAACATTTTTATTAGTCATTCTCAATCAGATATCATGTTGCGATTGTACAGGACAAGGTTTTATAAACGGCAAACAAATCTGATAAAAATTAATATAATAGTAGAAAATGAAAAAAATATTTTTATCAAGTTTGTGTGGCAAAATGACCTGAAAATGAAAGATTTAGTTCTGATAATCTTACTCATCCAGTCCTACTGAGCTGGCTCAAAGACTGTCCACATGAGCCTTCATCCACAATACAATTAAACAACATTACAATACAGTCACCTTAGGTCAAAGGATGTCTACTGAAAGATCATCTACCTACCTGGGACTCTGTTAAACTCTCCAAAGCTTGCATTATGGTCTGCTTTGTTCTGGAGGATTGAGACTAAGGATGAAAAAAACAAATGCTAATTTAACAGCTTTCAAACATAGAACTAATTATTTAGATCAAATGCAGATCAAAGCTGGTTAAATGATAGACAACACACATAATGTAGACCTACTTCCATACACAGTCACACACACAGAATACCTTTCACTTCGGTGATGCAGTGGTTCTCAACCCTCTCCTTGGGGAACCCCAGACAGGCCATGTTTTTGTTTTAACCCTGAAATGGCACACCTGATGAGTAAATCAAAGGCTTTATGTGTAGTTGACTAATTGAATCAGGTGTGCCATTTCAGGGTGAAAACAAAAACATGGCATGTCTGGGGGTCCCTGAGGAGAGGGTTGAGAACCACTGCACTAAAACATGCACCACACATCAGCTATCAGGTGGAGAGGTGAGTAGTTATATGCCAATTAGGAATGTAGGGGATTACTAGGCAGCCATGATTGAAATGTGGCTGAGTTTGGAATTTGGCTATGACACCGGGGTTAACACCCCTAATCTTACGTATAGTACTATGGGCTCTTTAGTGACCACAGAGAATCAGTATACCCATTTAACAACCCATCGTAAAGACTGTATGCAGAGCAGATGTCCCCTTCACTGCCCTGGGGCATTGGAAATTATCTTTAGACCATAGGGAAGAGTGCCCCCTACCGACCCTCCAACACCACTTCCAGCAGCACTGGTCTCCCATCAAGGGACTAACCAGGCCCGACCCTGCTTAGATTTAGAAGCAAACCAGCAGTGGAATACAGGGCTCTATGCTGCTGGCTATGACTAGGTCTAGAATTTGTAAAGTAAACTAACAAAAGAGGTAAACCATGATTTGTCTATAAAGGTTATTCACAGTACCAGCAGTTATATTCAGTTGTGCCATAAAGCTTCAGGCTCTTTTATAGGCCCTATGCAATCACAGTGCATATTATTCATGACATTACAGAAATGTTTCCTGCACACTAACTCTATATGCCATTCTGTACAAAGTATTACTCACCGATAAACCTGCTTCAATAGTTGGGACTAGTGTCAGTCGACTCCCACTAATTACACCAAAGTCCTGGAGTTTCCCTTTACACAACCGCCTGTGAAAAATTAACAGATTTCTAAAACATTTAACATTGAATTCCTTATTTGTTGGTCTCTTAGCCACAAGTGATACACTACAAATGAATGAGCACATTCTGAAACATACTTAAGTTATAATTTGGGCCAATTTGACAAATTGGTTTATATTGATTTGCATTACATTCATAAACAATGCTGAGCTACAAAAACTATTAGATTTATTGGAAAACCCAGTGTTGGTTATTTACTTAGCAAATTGGGTAAAAATACCCATCAGTTGATAGATTATTATTGAAATGTTGGGATTTGTATTATTTTGATGCCCCGCTTAAAAAATACTATCTGAAACCACGCCCCTCCAGTTCTGTTCAGACCCAAATGCTCACAACATGTGAATAAGGGGTTCGAGACTGTACTGCCGGTATAAAACATTGTACCGTTCTAACTGCATTGGTAACTATTTTATAATGGCACAGGCACCGAGGTTCTGGCAAGGGCGTAGTTACGGGGGACATGTCCCCCCGAGGTTACAGGCAGGCAATGTTGTCCCCCCCAATAATAAGAAAAATTTGGTAAAAAATATATGGTGTGTCCCCCCCAATATCAAACTCATTCCTACGCCCTTGGGTTTGGTATATGGCCAATATAAGAGCTGTTATAGGCAGCCCTTTAGATTATGTATTTGTCACATGTCATAGCACTTACAGTTTGTGGTATTGTTTAAATAACTAAGCAACTACAGTAGATCCAGCATAAATAAGTCAAACGTTTTTGAAGAAAACAACGTAAGTTGCCTGCAAACCAGGAATTGCAATGCAAACAAACTAGACAGACATACAATCTCACGTTTGTACCTAATACTAAAATAAAAAGCATTACATTGTATTGCATCCATTTGACATGTAGGCTATAATTCATACAAAACCCTAAGTAGGAACCGTTATTAGTCCCTAAATATATATCTTTAAAAATATACGATTTTTTCGATATTTGGAAGTAAATATAGCCAAATAAATGTTTGCTAATGCATATGTTACAGTGTGTGCGTCTATACTCACGTTTCCTTGTACAGCAAGACGAATCGTTCCTTTGGTACTTTGAGCTTTTGGGAAATTCGTCTCCTCAGCACCTCCACGGTCTCTCCTCTATGGACAGAGAGCTCGAAGCGGCTGCCGGTGGTTGAGCTGATGGACAAGCGCATGGACGACTCTGTAGGTACAGACGAACAGACTGGATCCCCACTATGAAAGAAGCTCCGTGTGCCGGCTTGACGATGGTCCATTCGCATGCACTACACTTTGGAGTACAAAAGATAATAAAATAATGATGAAAAGATTCTAGACGTTTTTAGGGTCGAAGAACCAGAGAAAGTAGTTAATGCTTGTTTGTCAAATAATATAAAATTAACCCAAACTTCAATGGTCCTACAACTGCCAAAAAAACTGAATATTTTTTCCTTGGTTTTATTCAGTGGAGCCAATTATCCAATGTGTTGAACTGTTTTCCCCACATATGTAACTTAGTGATACATAATTTGAAGCCACTAATGAAGACAGATAACCAAAAAGACTGCTTTTGTGCCTCTTCGTGGCTATCCTATCTTCGTCCGCGTCTGACCCACATACAGCAAAGCTAGACGTACAATGCGTATAAAGCGTCTCTATTTGATGACTGTTAAATCCTCCCACTGTCGTAACTAGCCAATCGATATGACCGTGAGCTTTGTGTTGGGCATCACGGTCCTATCAGCTCTATAGACTTACTACCCACGTGTGGACCGGATCCTCCCCCATTCTTGTACCTCCCGTACCATTCATAAAGATGACGTAATCAGAAAAGCAACAATATTACCTGATTGTTATCTTTGACGAATAACAACTATCATAGCCTATATCTTTTCATATATAAGCCGCAGTGCTATTGCACTGATTTCAGTTGGGAATATGCTCATTTAGATTTTTTTATTAATGAAATATATATTTCCGCGCATTTTTGTATAGCAATATCTTGCGTTCACAGAGGTCCAAACATTTCTGTTATAAGAAACTGTTATAAGATACGAATCCATAACACGTGACCCAATTTTATTGTATTTTATTTTAGTCTATTCTGTTTTACTAATTTGTATAATATTTCATTCAGCAGTATAGTTTATTTAGGAATACTGAATAAAGTGGGGACTACGTTACTCTGCTTAATATTCTTGTTTAATTCTCCTAATTGATAAAGAATAGCGTCACCTGTCACATGGCTATTGCCCAGAGGGCCAGCGTAGAATCCGTGACGTGGACAGCAAAGTAGCCAGAACCTCTCCTATCGGGTGCTAAAAATAGCCCCACCCCCTCAACCTGCTGCATCCAGACTGCGTCAGACCATTCCCGGCCCACATGCCTCCCTCCATTCACCCACTCAACTCTCTCACTCCGTCCTCTCGTCTCTGCAAGTGCTTCATCCACCCACTCATTTCATCCCTTCCTCTCAGGCTTTATAACCCTCTCTCGTGCTCTTTTCCTTATAACAAGATTGATGTCTATTGGAGTTTCTCTTTTAGGCGTGTTTCCCTCTATCTAATTTTATTCGCTTTCTATTTTCACTCTCAACCTTTTTGTGAATCTCTCTCAAAAGCAAAACACTGTATTTGATAAATTATCTCTATTCCTGGAGGTTCTTCTACACTAGCCTATATTTAGCCTCATATTTTTCAATATCAGATATCCTCTATGGAATCCAGTAAGAGGCTAGCAAGACTAAAGCTAAATTCCAGCAAGAACAATACTGCTAGAAAAGATTGGCTTCCTTATTGAATTAGGAATTAGAACCATTTAATTTGATAGGACCTCTATGACTTCATCCCAATCCTGTCCTTTTTTGTGTGTGCACTGATTTCAAACTCCAGGACAGATGAAAGCAGACCCCAATTAGACATTCTCTCACCATCTATTGTTTCCAGATCAGTGCAGAGAAAAAACAGGACAAAAGTAGAGGCAAAAAAATTTCAGATTGTTGGGATGGACCCAAAGCCACAGGATGTCCTGTGCTTTGGAGCATAGCTTGTCAGCGGGGACATTGTGTTGACATCAGAAGACAAGGAACAGATATTTCAGATACGCTAGAGCATCTTTCTCATGTCTGTATTTACCCTCCATCCTGACATTCTTTCTCCCCTCCATTGTGGCCTCTCTCTGCACTATTTTTCCAAACAGCTTATCATCCTGGAATGTTACACCTCTATCCAAGGAATTCCTGAAGGCGGAGCTGCTAACATTTGCAAGAAACTTTGTTTAATTTTTGTGTGTGGTCGTACAGTGTTTCTAACATACTGTTGTAAACAAGTATTTGGACAGTGACACATTATTGGTTTTGTTATGGCTCTTTTCTCCAGGCCTTTGGATTTTTAATTATTGAATGATACAGTGCAAAAAATCATCTTGGTTTTTATGTTAACAGCATGTTTTGCATATAATCACCCTAATTTACAAACACAAAAGTATTTCTAAAATGTAAAAATATCCACATTAATACAGTCAGAAGGTTATTGTGCTTTTTTAGTCAAAGACAGGCAAATCTCAATAATAAAAGCTTTTAGTAAAGATTCTTGTAATGATCTAAATATAGTCAATGAAAACATTTTCCTAAAAAGTTTGGCAGCCCTTCCTTTAGTTATAGAATCATTGTTGCAGTTATTTTTAGATAGAAGTGCAGATGTACTGTCAGGATATATTTTCATACATTCCATTTGGGCCAACCATCTGTTGTAAGTCACATGTTCTAGTCTACTGGTGAAACAGATGGCATGCCCAAAAATACAACACACACATTGTTGAATTGTATCTGAATGTGTGACTTCTGACTGATGATGATTTGACAAGTCAACAGCCACAGGAAAACTTGCTGACATGCCATTTTCCCAGGATCCACTTTGGATTGATCAACAACAGGAAGTGAGACTTGGCTGTGTGTGTCCAAAGTCACCCCGCTGGGAAAGGGAGGGTGCTCTTTTCCATAAACTGTCCTGTGCTCTTTTTCACTCCTTCGTATTTCCACACAATGACCTGGCTACTTTGAATCATTTAAACTCTGTTTTCCTTGTAGAACATCAGAACATCATAAACCTGGAACTTTAATGCTGATTCGTCATCAAATTTACAAGTGACAAAAACTCCCTTGTCTTTTCACAAATCAGATGGGATCTCAACTTGCTCATCATTGATTTGGGAATGATTTACCTCTAAATACAATGTTAAATCAAAGAGTTTTATCCTGGGTCTACTTTTGTCATTCATCATGTGGAAAGGTTAGCAGCTGAGATGTAAAGGTTGTGATATTTATACAGAGCTAGAGCGGAAGGTGAATATTTCACAGTTATTATTGAAAACAGTTAGCCCTAGCTCCAGAATTGAGAATGATGATGTTGCTATATTTAAACTGTCCATACACAGATTATAGGGCACAATGGTTTTATTCTTCCGTAATTTTATGACCTTGTTGAGAGCCACATCCTTTGGTATTGAGAAATCAGAACATTAGAACAAATTGTGTCCTCTCCAGATGACTGCCAATTCCATTTAGTCAAATAGAAATCTACAAGTTGCTGTAACGCGTTAAGATTGTCCTTCCTTTACCTTTTAGAAAAAAAACACCCTTAATTTCAAGACTGATAGCTCAGGGTTTGAAACATAGATTGTATAATTAAAATAATAATAATTGAAACAAGAACGTGATATTTGCATTTCTTTATTTTCAGAGAGCATCATGGTTCTGTGGAGGCAAATAACCCCTAAGACCAAAGTTACACAGTAAGATTAGTGCCTTTGACCTCAACTAATAAAGTCCTATAAGGATATGTAATAAGTACATAATGGTATGCTTGCTAGTCTAAATGTATTTATTATTAATCTGCAACATTCTGTCTTATGGCAGTGATTTACATTCAGAATGTTAATATCAATTAAATGAATAGCAAGTTTACCCTGTTTCCAAACATATTCAGTGCTTATTTTCTAATTTGAACAAATATTGACTGAACTTTGTAGATTTTTTGCAACCAGGAAATGACCAAGGGATTTTGTGTGCCATCTGCCACGGTTCGTTTAAGGTTGATGAAAGGCATGGAGGGGGAAGCTCTTCATTTAATTTCTGGTAGGTCTAGGTTGTGGCACACTATCATTCCAGTAGTACTACAGATAGCTTATGGACATTTTCTAAACTTGTTGTGAAGCACAATGAGGTCAGCCAGCTTGCATGTTTTAAAAGTGTCTGGAGCAGAAACAAATAATAAATATGCACATAAATATCACCTGCTTTGAGCAAGAACATCTAATTAAAATGTGCTTGGTCGGTTCATAATAGCACTATGGTACAACACTACCTCCATGTGGATATAAAGCCAAACAGCATAAAATATAATTTCATGTGTATTTTTATCTCCATCCGTTTGTGCATATTAACGTATCATTTGATAAGGATGTTTTATTTAATTTTTCAACCTTAAATTCCAGTATATTTATTCATTATATACTCTGCGAGAGGTATCGACAATATTTATTTATTTGGACATTGGATTTAAAGGCATCTGCAATTTTAACATGGTCAAGTTCATTTTTTTTCATGATGACGTGTTTTGTCACTCAAAGGATCCAACAATAGGCTAGTGTTCAAATTCCTACCCACTTGACTACATTAAAATGGTGGACGCCTTTACCGGAGATGCCCATGTTAAAACGCTCTGTTGGCCACTTCGGGCCTCTAACATTCTCTATGATTTCTTCTGTCGTCGTCGTCACGTGTTGTTTTCAGGAGTGGGCTGTGGGTGTGTGTTATAGCGTGCAGTTTCATTCATAACTACGGACGGCATTTAAACCCCAAATTAAACTACGCGGAGAAGGCTGGCCGGCGCTATTGCCTTGTGATGGACAGCGTCTTTAAATGGACCGCATAAAGTAGCCTGAGATAAGGTAAGTGCTTCTCCATGTGACCTTTTACAATACCCATAAGACAAAGCATAAGTCCATCTGTTGCCTTTGATTTATAATCGAATTATTTGTTGTAGAAGACGGATAATGTATAGAAAATTGAATTCAGAAAAAAACTGTTTTTAGTTATTCTGGGCATGTCTCTATCAATACGACGGCTAGAAGACTTAGGATAGGGAGTAATATGACATGATCCATTCATAGATATAATAACATTCTCCATCCATATTGCTAAAATATAGAAACACACTATTGCGATAAAAATTATACAGCGATGTAAGGAGAGCCTACGTCTGATTGGGAAGTTTGTGTTTAGTATAACAGTTGTTTACAGAAAATTTTGGTTTCATTGCGGATTATGGTCAAACATTTAGTATGATTATTTTTGTTATAACTCATAGTGCTTGGCTGTAATATAATTGTAGATAATAAGATGGTGCACCAGTGCAACGATTTCCTTGATCAGCGGTTTGTTGGAAGAAATTGTGTTGATGAGCGGTATAGCAAAACTGGCTAGTCGCTGTCTCCTAGTCGCTGTCTCAGCACCAGCCGGAGGGGAGCGCGCACTTCGGTTTTCAGCAGGAGGGAACTACATTGTATTGGTGAATTGCTTCAATGAATGACGGCTTACAACAAATGCTGTTCATGTGACGTTATTTCTGATGTTACATAAGCAGAATAGAATGTGCTAGAATTCCCATCTGTCTCCTTGTTGCTTTGCCCATATTGCTTATATCCAGAAAATATCATAGACATGAATATTACTCGACTCATAAAAGTTAGATCTTCCAAGGATACGGATCTGATAGTGCCACATTTATCAAATTTTCCAACATAGTTTCTGCTGCTGAAAGGCTGTTTCCTCAAGTATCTACGTGCATATTTGTATTGATTTCAGGGATACAGTTTTAAAATAGTATGGGAGGAGAAAGCTGCCCTCACCATAACACATTGATCTGCGGTCATCATTTAAATGCCTTTCACTTTTCAAACCGCAATGATGTCATCAACATAATTTTCAAGGTTTTAATTAACGGAGACCATGATACATCTTCTCTGTATTTTTCCGGAGATATCAACATTCCACATACCCCTCAGTTAACTTACAATATGGATGTCAACAGAGACCACACCCACTGAGGACACTAAGTTTTTACTATCCTTGTGGGGTCTAAGGCCCCCCCACCTTCCCCTCAAACACCTGACCGTGGCTCCTACAAAAAATACATTGTAGTTGGTAATTGTAAACTTGATACAATCGGCATATTTGCAGCACTAATAAATAATAATCCCATGAGTATTTTTTAACTGTTCCTTCATGTCTGGTTCCAGTCAGGGCCAGGACAGGTGTACATCAACATCTCCTCATCCTCGACAAGAGATCTGATTAGAAGTCGATGATTGTCTGTCTCATTGAGTTAAAAGTAGAATGTTTAATAGATTCTCTATGTCCTGACCTCTGACCTCTACCTGTCATCATCAGGATTCACTATCTCTCTGACCTGGACCATGAGCAATGAGTCGCCTGTACTGACCAGCCTGACAGAAAACTCCACCGTAAGTACTGCATCCCTCCACCTCCTGCCTCCATCTTGATGCTGCTCCTCCATCTCCCCATCTCCTCCATCTCCTTCATCTCCTCCATCTCCTCCATCTCCTCCATCTCTCCATCTCCTCCATCTCCTTCATC
>JACXGM010002100.1:32645-49401 GCA_016801145.1 Umbra pygmaea | reverse complement strand
GATATCTTTCAGAAATGGCTTTCTTCTTGCCACTCTTCCATAAAGGCCAGATTTGTGCAGTATACGACTGATTGTTGTCCTATGGACAGACTCGCCCACCTCAGCTGTAGATCTCTGCAGTTCATTCAGAGTGATCATGGGCCTCTTGGCTGCATCTCTGATCAGTCTTCTCCTTGTATGAGCTGAAAGTTTAGAGGGACGGCCGGGTCTTGGTAGATTTGCAGTGGTCTGATACTCCTTCCATTTCAATATTATTACTTGCACAGTGCTCCTTGGGATGTTTAAAGCTTAAGAAATTTTTCTGTATCCAAATCCGGCTTTAAACTTCTCCACAACAGTATCTCGGACCTGCCTGGTGTGTTCCTTGTTCTTCATGATGCTCTTTGTGCTTTCAACGGACCTCTGAGACTATCACAGAGCAAGTGCATTCATACGGAGACTTGATTACACACAGGTGGATTCTATTTATCATCATTAGTCATTTAGGTCAACATTGGATCATTCAGAGATCCTCACTGAACTTCTGGAGAGAGTTTGCTGCACTGAAAGTAAAGGGGCTGAATAATTTTGCTCGCCAATTCGTCAGTTTTTTATTTGTTAAAAAAGTTTTAAACATCCAATAAATTTCCTTCCACCTCATGATTGTGTCCTACTTGTTGTTGCTTGAAAAAATGACAGTTTTATATCTTTATGTTTGAAGCCTGAAATGTGGCCGAAGGGCGAAATGTTCAAGGGCGCCGAATACTTTCACAAGGCCCTGTATATAATGACATTTGCCAAAAAATTTACTATGAGTCAAAAACAACATGTTTCGATTGGGAAAACATTTTTTTTTTTAAGAGTTACCCTTTAATGGTATTTTTCCAGAGCTTCTGGACTTGCGGTCAATCAAAATAATAATGGTAAAACCTTCAAAGAAGACATCTATTGGCAGCTTGTATTTAAAGCACTCACTGACTTACAGTATCCCATTATTGTGATTAGCAAATCTCCTAATGATAGAATTTCTCTAAATGATGTTCAGAACATATGAACAACTAATAATGTTTTTATTTTGTTTGATGGCTTGTTGTGACCATACATCTTCCTCTTGATTACATTCCAGAGTTTTTCAATGTAGTTGAAAATGTTTTATCTATTTATTTTTAATGTCCAATTCCCCTTAAGACTGTAGGATCGTGAAGTATGCTGACATGGTTCATCCAACGACGTTGCAAAGCCGTGCAATACTTATTCTTATCACACTGCTGGCTAAAAAGTGATGTGGCAAGGTATGTAATCTGACCTATCCACTTATTATTATTATAAAAACTGTGATCAGGTTAACGTGGCTGTCATGCTAAGCAGCAACATAGCCCACAACAAGGAGCCCCCAAGATATATACATATTTTAGTTACACTCACGATACACCTGTTCAACTGCTGGTTAACACAAATATATAATCAGCCAATAACGTGTCAGCAAGTCAATGAATTTAGGCATATAGACTTGGTCATGATGATCTGCTGAAGTTTAAACCAAGCATCAGAATGGGGAAAAAAGTTGATTTAGATTACTTTGAAAGTGGCATGGTTGTTGCTGCCAGACGTTCTAGTTTGAGTATTTCAGAAAGTACTGATCTACTGAGATTTTCCCACACAACCGTCTCGAAGGAAAGTTCAGAAAAAGATAAAATATCCAGTGAGCTGCAGTTCTCTGGGCATTAAAAATGCCTTGTTGATGGCAGAGGTCACAGGAGTATGGCTAGATTGGTTCAAGCTGATAGAAAGGCAACAGCACCAAAAGTAACTACTCATTACAACCAGTGGCGGGCCGTGCATTTTACACCTAGAACTTCACTATCTTCCCAAAATGAAAACGCATTATAATAACCTCACAATGACATTCTAGGGCTATAGGTTATTGTCATTCGGCATATAATGCACCCCATATTCATAGTGAAGATAAGTTTATTCCACTCGATAAAGGATATTTAACACGAGGCTCAACACCTATGAGACTTACAATACACTAATTGACTCGACACGACTGAAACCATAAGAATGTAACACTACGCATTATTAAACGCACATCCAGGTTTACCACGCACACTCAAAGGCACAGCCCACTAAGACCCCTGAATCTGAACCTTATATATACGATCTGCACATGCTTCACACCAGTATTGATCTAAAACAAGCAGTAATAATTAACAAGTATTAACAGGCCTGGCGCCAGGATGAAGTGTGTCTGTTTATCTCCCCCTGCATGAATACAAATACAGTACATGCGCTAAGCCCCGTTAAGAACCTTTAAGGCTAGGGATGGGCCGATACCACTTTTTATGGTACGAGTACAAGTACAGAGTATTTCATTTTGGGTACTTGCTGATACGAGTACCAATAGGAGTACTTTTCATAACTATGCCAAATGTCACATTTATCAAGCTAAAATCTGCTATTGCTTAGATGTTGATCAGCCAATTCAAATATAGAAAAGTAAATATTCCTACATATCCACAAGAACATCATTTACATTGCAGGTCAAGAATGTGTAATATTTATTAGATGTCAATGGTTTTCGTCTCCTTTCCTAATTAAGTGAGAGAAACACGTTTGTAAACGTGAATGCAATAGACGTTTGTGTTCGAATTTGCCCTAAATAAGCATTGCAGAAGTGTTGTGTAAGATGAGAATGTCTGTTTGAAGTGACTTTCTCCAAAACAGGGATAATTACCTAATTATATTATTCTGTTAAGGTATTTTATTGTTTTATTATACTCTGTACACAATTAGCCGTACTATCAATGTAATCTATTGAACAAAATATAAATAGGCTACATCGTATTTCTTTTAAGTTGTATTTCTTAACGTTAGTATGTCAGAACTCAGAAATACCACTATTTTGTTCACCCAGAAGTTTTGCAAACTACCGACATTTGTCTTTCCTCGCTGAAGGTGGCTTTCACAGGCTAGGTCCGGGGCGTTGCTCATGCCATTTTCTACAGTTACAGTATGCACCGAATTGCATCCTTCATTGTTCCTATACTTAAATGTACTGGTATCGGTATCAGCCCATCCCTAGTTAGGGCCCTGCTAGTAAAAATATACTCACCAAAGCTACTCATTATTTGAAAACGTAGTCCTTTCTCTTTTAAAAAGACTTCTATGACGCGGTTGTACAGCACATCTTTGCGTTAAATTCCAATAAAAGATCCTGCCCAGTCCTATATTCGCCACCAAAGCTACTTCTTCACCTCCATCTGCCATTCTGCTAAAAGTAAAAAATCTAACAATCTAAAAATTGAAAGTTTAAAGAAATCGGAAAAGGGAGAGCTAAGCTGGGAGAGCTAAGCTAGTTGTTGTTCGGATGGTGAACTTTTTAAACTTTTTTTTGCAGAACTTTATTGAACTGCCCCTCCTATCAGCAACAGAAACAATGCTGACGTAAGGCTAGGCCTGCAGAAACGCTTTACTTGGTCAAAGAACACACCCAACATGGTAAAGTCGAAATCTGATTAAAAATATGACAATCAACAACATGGTCCTGATGGGCTTCAACAGCAGACGGTATTCACTCGGAATTCTGAAGGCCCTAGTCTACCCGGAGACAACACAGATGAAAAAATCTTATTGGATTAAAGCTTTCATTTATATGAGCTGCGCTAAAAGCAAGGCAACTGAAAAGAACGTACTGTAGCAATGAAATCACCATATAGACTAATTTAAATGAACTTTGTAAAATATATACTATTAAAAAATATATTAAAGAAGTACAAAAATACATTTCTGATTCTGATTATCTTTGGGCCTGCAGAGAAGGCCTTGCAGGCCCTGACGGCCCACCACTGGTTACAACTATGGTATGCAGAAGAGCATCTCTGAACATACAACACGTTGAACCTTGAAGCAGATGGGCTACAGCAGCAGAAGACCACACCGGATGCCACTCCTGTCAGCTAAGAACAGTAAAATGAGTGTACAATATACACAAGCCCACCCACATTGGACAATACAGGATTGGAAAAATGTTGCCTGGTTTGATGAGTCTCAATTTCTGATGCAACATTCAGATGGTAGAGTCAGAATATGGTGTAAACAACATGAAAGCATGGATCCATCCTGCCTTGTATCAATGGTTCAGGCTTGTTTTGGTGTTGCGATTGGTTCTGAGGTGCTCAAGTGTTTCGTGGACTCCATGTTGGAGCCCAACATTCAGCTGATTCCCATTGACATAGAGCAGGGAATAGTGGAAAAATGTAATAAATTATTTAAAAAATGACATAAATCATAAATCTTGAATAAATACTATTAAATAGACTCACCTGATGCAGGCTGTGTTCCTGACCTGTGTGTCACTGGTCCCTGGAGTACTTGTACTGGATGTCCTTTCTCCTGCAGCTGTATTTTAACACAGACTTCATCCATGCTGTTCGGTACACAATTGCATTGGGTCAGTTCTATCATCCTGCCATAGTTGCATTGTACAAATACATTTTATCTGACCATGTAACTTGTAGTAGATAAATTACAATTACAACCACAACTACTATAATTACTATTAGACTGCTACAAGCCTAAACAATTCTACTGATTACTATTAGTAGTATTAATTTGATGTGATTATAAAAGTAATAATTGCTAATAATAATAACAACAACGGTACTAGTTGTACTTACAAAGTTCAGAGAGAGGTGAACATGAAGGATCAGACATCTTTTCTCCAGCAGGTATCTGGCCAATTGAAAATAAAAACAAAAACACACATTTTAATATATTCCTGGAGGGGAACTGTACAGAAGGGTGAACACCACCACTATCACCAAAATGGTTACTGTGTGTGTATGCACTAGCTGTGAACTCAACTCACTAAACAGAACTGTGAATGCTATTTATAATGAATGTAGAGATCAACTGTACTTTTTACAACTAGCATACGTTATCCAGATACTGGTCTTTTCTCATTTACATCCATGTAGATCGGTGAAGTTATGTTTTTACGTTTGCTAGTTTTCCGTAGCAAACTAAAAAAGTAACAGTCACTAGCTAGCACTAGCTTAGTGAAAGCAATGAAACGTACAATATTAGGGGATGCACAATACTAAATATATTTCTTTTGACAAATTAATGGCTGAGATGAGAAGACCTACCTCTATACTTGCCGTTATTTTTTATCTTTTCCTTTCTCCGTTTTCGTCCCTGTGCACCCAGGGCTGTTTGAAGGAATTTGGGGGCCCCAGGCAAAATGGACATGGAGAACCCCCAACCCCCCACCCTGCACGCAAAACCTACAGAAACCACAGCATAGCCATAACGTTTAAGTTCACCCACACTTTATATAAATAAAAAAAGTTTACAGTGCATTAACTGCGCATAAAACATGTTTAAATTGCAAATACTTGTGTATAATTAAATGTTTACTAATTATAAGTAGTGCTGTAAATTAACAGTTTATTTTAACACACATTATATCTATCATGTAATATATTACGTATCGGGTAAATAAAAAAAGTGTAAACCTTTAAGAAACCATTTTTAAAACATCTATAAACATAACATAGATAGACGGACCAGATATTCCTAACACTATGTTAAGGGTTACTAATGCTTGCAAAAACATCCCAAGCTAATGTTTGATACACAGAATTTATGGCGTGGTTTTCCTAACCCCCATTTGGTAAATAGATTATCACGGTGGAATAGTTAGTATAGCATGCTAACATTATGCCAATTTCATCAACACCTATTACAAAGCTATAGCAATGTCATGTCATTAAATACGATAAACAGTGATTCTGGAACAGATCTGCGTCTTCCCTATCCCGTTAAAAACATATTACAGTAGTATGTAAGCATCCGTTCGAAAAAAAAGTTGCACTTCGTGTTCGTTACAAGCAGCATTTGCCCTCAGGCAGGTTACAGTAACGTTAGCTAACATAAACATTTTTGCTAGCCTAAGACAAGTAGAGCTATTTTATCCAGTGTAATTTATCACTTACCACTATCTTGTTTTTTCTTATCCTCCGCTTCCTTTCTCTTCTTCCTTTTCTGGCTTCCTGAATCATAATTTCGCTATATGATGACTGCCGAGTGCCGACCGAGAAGGTTTTGTAGTTTGCCGGCAGCAGAGATCACGAGATGGGCCACTTGATGGGGTCCCCGATAACAGTGTCATTGCACTTTACTGCATTGACTATCAAAGCGGCGCTCACACAGTTTGTCGTTGCATTTTATTCTTACCCAGTCGTTGTCTTGGGGCCCCAGGCCAGCTCGGGGCCCCAAGCAATTGCTTGGTTTGCTTGCCTTGCCGCGACGGGCCTGTGTGCACCAGAGGGTTTTAGACAGCTTCATTATGGGAATCAACCTCTGCGAAGCCCCCCTCCCCCATTAGGAAATGATCGACATTAATCATCATTTCAATCTAATAATCAGGTTGACAAGTAAACGTGTGGCTGACAGGGCGCCCTAGGATGATCATGTTTAATAAACATGTTTTATTTTGCTTGTCGTTTTAATTCTGTAATTAATGGAAGTAGGCCTAAGGGCGCCCCCAAAACTTTTGTCGCCCTAGGCAATCGCCTAGTTCGCCTATAGCAATCGCCGGCCCTGGGTACAAGACTGTGTACATATTTTTTATTCCGAACAAAGGAACTACTCATCCCATAAAACATTGCGAGTGTTATCTTTCCGCCTTTACATTACTTTAAATTACCTAACTTTAGTTAACTTCACTTACACAAAGTCATTCTTGAAATATGATGTAATCTACAGCTCAGTGAAGGTATTTACAGTTCTCTAACTATCCATATTTTTTGCTACGACACAGGCGTACGACTCGGGCAGCCTGCCAGAGTTGGAAACGCAAAGCTTTTTCGCGAGCTAAACATTTCCATGGTAACCACGAGTTTGTCTCCATGACATCACGGAGTTCCACCAATCAGAGGCATCACTGCTGGTTTAGGATTGTGGGTAAGGAAGTACTTATCCAAGACATCGCGAATAAAATACATTTATCTCAAAACAAGGTTGGTGCCCCATGAACTTTCGGCGTATATATGAGCATACACAATCGCTTAGTCATGTCGTAGCTGGTTTTAAGTCTACCATCGACGGTTACGATTTTATGGCAGATACTTGAATTGTCAATGGAGAAAATGTATTGTATTCTTCCTTCCGGAGTCGGCTGTGGGCGGAACTGTTGATGTCTATTGGAATGGCCGTTCTATATGTATTATATTTCTATGTTAAATGCGTTTGTTTAAAAATAATTTATTAATATTTTTTTATATAAAATTATTATTAATTTAAATTGCTGTGTTTTCCTGTGTCTTGGATTTTCTATACCCCTCTACTCTCATTTATTTTTGTTTGATTTTTTACAAGCCACAAATGCATATGTTCATACTGGTGTTAAACGCTTGTAAATGTGATGTGTGACTTTATATTGGGAGGTTAATGTCTTTATACTGTTGAAAAACGCAGGCAATGTAAATCCCGCCCTTGTACTAGTTAAAGTGACGTATTGTACGTGCTACGGTACGCCACTTGTGACCAAG
Organism: Umbra pygmaea; assembly: GCA_016801145.1. Taxonomy (NCBI): domain Eukaryota; kingdom Metazoa; phylum Chordata; class Actinopteri; order Esociformes; family Umbridae; genus Umbra; species Umbra pygmaea. Next base: position 41,866 of record JACXGM010002100.1, on the reverse strand, counting down.
GGGGAAAAGCGCGGACATTGAGATTACTCTGTTAATTCAAGGTAAGCTATGGAAACCTATCATTACACCGAATAATTAAAAACAGATCTATAATTTCTAAAGTATTAAGAATGTTTATAATCCATTTACACCAAGTGTAGCGTATATACACTAGTATTTCGAAGGTCGACGCTAGCTTCCTTTTTGGGCCTCTGTGCTGCCGTCGTTTTTCGAGCATAGACACAACCATGTCCCGCCCCTGAGCTGCTCTCATTGGAAGACAGACAACATATTTACATGTGATTGGACGGGCGTAATATAACTCAAATTACTGACTGTTCTGTATGTTCATGAATATTTTTTTACATTTCGGAAGAATGGTTCTTAAGTGTGGTTGAACTACAGTACAAGATCATTTAAAAGTAGTCGTAGATCTATTGCTTGATACTAGCTAGGGTTCTGAAACAAAACAAATCCTATCTAAATGCCATGATGACCTATTATATAGTATATATGGAGAACCTCCTTAGCAGACTCACCAGAGCTGTAAGGAGTCACTTCTAGTCTGTTATTATGCCGGTGTTTAAATCAGTTGATCAGTTACTTTGTTGCCAACTTTTATACAAAAACAAATGTCACCATTCGCCCACTAGCTAGTAACGGTATACCAACCAAACTACAGGCAGCCGTAGCCTAGGCTAACGTCGGCTAATGCTAATTTAGCTAGTTAGCCCGCTAACAAGCTAGCTAGGTTGGTTGCTTTTAAAACTGAGCTCGAATCCCTATAGTATTGGCTACAGACAGACTTGAAATACTCTGATCTGTCGAGGTAGCAATAGGAACACGGTGTTTAATTACGGTAGCTAATATCATATCCAGCCTTCATAATACGTTCAAAGACATTAGATGTGTTTTGTGCTTTAAATAAAGGATCCCAGAACTGTTCCATACTAAAATGATTATTTGGCGTAGCTACAGTACTTAGTTTAAATGAGTACACTGAGTACACTATTTTCAGGTGACTCAGAAAATCATCAGTCTCTCTTCAGAACTCATTTCCATGAGTTCTTAACTTATAGTAAAATATTCCAGCAACTCTGGTTTAATGGCTGCAAATGAGATTAGTCAGTTCAAAACAACAAAACTTAAAGTTTATTAACAAAGTGTTTCAGGACCATGGTGCAGAAATTAGTACACCCCAATGAAGCTTTTAGGAATTATACTTGGTAAAATGCTAATTAACTGACGAGTCTAACCAATCATCACACAGGTTGCTGCGAGATAATTAACAATTAAGTGTGGTATTTAACCTATACAATCTCCTCCCAGTCAATGCTGACAATTATGGCACCACATGAAGGAGAAATGTCACAAGTCTTGAGAAAGACAGTAATTGCTTTACACTAAAAAGGTCAGGGCTACAAGACAATTAGTAAAACATTGCTAATCGGAATACAGTAGCAAAAGTTATTCAAAATTCAAGAGGATGGGCTTGTGGCAAGCATTCTGCGACGTCCAGGCTGTCCTTGGAAGCTAACACCCTGAGAGTTGAGAAATCGCCATGCAAGTTCTTCACAGTTAGCTAAAGCTGTAGAAAGCTGGGGTGACTGTTTCACGTGACACAATATGATGCATGCTGCACAGAAGTAGCATGCAAGGGTGTTGTCCACGAAGGAAGCATCTGCTAAAGCCCATGCACAGAAAAGCCTGTTCAGCATTTGCCAGGGCCCATGTTGACAAAAGTGAAGAATATTGGGACCTTATACTTTGGTCAGATGAGATGAATGCTCAATCATTTTGGAACTGCAACTGTATGGCATTGCAAGGGGCAAGAGTACGATGAAAAATGCATGGTATCCACAGTAAAGCGTGGCAGTGATGTTCTGTGGGGTTGTATGAGTGCTGCAGGTGTCGGGAATTGCACTTCATTGATGGTATCATGAATTCACAGATGCACTGCGAAATACTGAACACGGGTTGAGCATCATTCTCCACCCAGCATCCAGGCTCTGAAAGTGCTCATTCTCCAAGAATGGAGAAAGTTAAATGTGGCAGAATGTTGCCAACTTGTTCACTCCATGTCCTGAAGAGTTTGCTGTCTTTTAAAAATAATGGAGGTCATACAAAATATAGGATTTGGTAGAATTCGTTGTAGTGTGTACTCATTTCAGAAACACCTAATTTTAGTCAAATGTTTTTTTTTTACTTATCCTAATGATGTTGGTGACCAACCTTTTATGTTCTTAATAAAAGCAAATGTTTAACCGAACTCAGTTTTGTCAAATTTCAGGTAATTGTTCTGCTATTCACTGAGAAAAAAATACAAAAGATTAATTTTCAAATGGGGTGTACTCATTTACACAGCACTGTATATTTTGTGCACACATTTGTTTATTAGCCTACATCCTTTTAATTGAACATTTCTCTTGTACTTATTTAAATCATGTGTACTCTTTACAAGTGGTGCATGCTGCGTTTATATTGTTTAGTGTGTAATACCTCCATTAATTTACTTGTGTCTCGTTTTCTCTCCTTTAGTGTGTATCCCTGCCCTCCTTCAACTGTTCTATATTTTAAAGACCCCACCATAATCTAAACATTTTGAAAATATTACGAGAAAAATATGTTAAATTGGCACTGACATGCAAGACAGTTTGCGCTAGCTTGCCTTGACTACTCAGACAGAAAGTTCTGGACCGTGACATCGTTTTTGTCTGGAGCATATTGGGTACTGGAATAAGTTGAGGTCAGGTTATGATTATAAATCATTGCTATTTTAATGCAAACTTGACCACACATATAATTAATTTGACCTAGTATCTCAAAGTTTAAATAGTGGTTATAAAATTTGATGGGGAACACATTCGTTTTTGGAATGTCAAAGTGGGGCAAAGTCCATGAATGTTTTGGCATCAGGCTGAAACAGATATTGCATAGCTATTTGACTTAGACAATAAAAGTCTCCAGGGTTTAGAATCCCATCCAGAGTGTCTGAATATAGCCTACAGTTCATTGAGAAGGTAGCTTCAAATATGATCTTTTTAGGAGATGCGTTTGTATGGCACACGCCATCAACCATTGGCTTTATAAAATCAATTACACTATTCATGATGAATATTCTTAAATTGAGGGCTATGTACACTCACCAGCCACTTCATTAGGTACACCTTGCTAGTACTGGGATTGACTTCATTTTGCCTTGAGAACTACCTTAATTCTTTGTGGCATAAATTAAAGAAGGTGCTGAAAACATTCCTCAGAGATTTTGGTCCATATTGACTGTATTGCATCACGGCTACAGATTTGTCGGCTACACATCCATCATGCAAATCTCCTGTTCTACCAAATCCAAAGGTGCTCAATTATATTGAGATCTGGTGACTCTGGAGGCCATTTGAGTACAGTGAACTCAGTCATCTTCAAGAATCCAGTTTGAGATGATGTGAGCTTTGTGACATGGCGCGTTATCCTGCTGGAAGTAATGATTAGAAGACAGGTACACTGTGTGGTCATAAAAGGATGGACAAGGCTTGGTGTTTTCATGTTGTTATGCCAAATTCTGACCCTACCATCTGAATGTTGCAGCAGAAATCATGACTCACCAGACTAGGAAATGTTTTTCCTTCTATTGTCCAAATCAGCACTTGCTGAAATACACAAACAAGCCCGTCTAGCACCAACAACATTGCCATGTTCAAAGTCACTTAAATCAACTTTCATGCCTATTCTGATGCTTGGTCAAGATGATCTGGTTGAGTTCAAACCATGTCTACATGCCTAAATGCATTGATTTGCTGCCACATGATTGGCTGGTTGGATATTTGCTTTAACGAGCAGTTGAACAGTTGTACCTAATGAAGTGGCTGGTGAGTGTATAATGTAGGTCTACATAAATGTAAATAACCTTTCACAATTATTTTTAGCTATTTTATAGTTCGATAGCATGTCAATTAACAACTTTATCATTGAACTGTTTCATTCCAAGAGCACTAGATGGCGACAAATAGCTACATTTGGCCTATTTCATTGTTCAACATGTAATATTATTTCAAAATAGCTGATATATATATATACACCATTGAAAACATGTTATATATTGCTTGGACCATTTAATATGTATTACATTTGTGCTGAACTGAAATTTTACTTTTAATTTCACAGAAAAAGGATCCTAACTTAATTGTTTGCTGCAAAGATCAATTCCCTGTTGTCATGTAAAAGCATCAGAAGTTGTCTAACATGGACACAGAGTTACAGTTGGGAACGAAGATTAACGAGGACAAGGCAACAGGAAGTGTCTCCACAGAGGAAATGGAGAGTGGCGGAAATCCTTCCCCAGCTAAGCGTCCTAGGCCCGATGATGTCACAACTGCCGACACGGGAGGGAATGAGGGCACCAGTGGAGAGTTGGCTGATAGAAAGGAGTCAGATGGGCTCCATCGGCCTGAGGAGATAGGTGTCCTTGAGGCAAGCGATTGCTGTACGTGTCCCATCTGTGACTTTGTGGCTAAAACTCCGACTGCTTTGAAAATTCACTCCAAGAGGAAACATACTGGCAGAGGGAAGAGCAGGATCGCTAACACATCTGAGGTCCAGGTGAAAGTAGATGGCCCCAAAGCAGCAACACTGAGTTCAAATGTCAAGACGGGCAAAGGCACTGAGGAGAATGTGAACAGCAGTCAGAGAAAAAAGGATGCAGCAGGAAGGCGGAGCCAGGAAGGGGAAGCAGGGAATGTAAAGAGGGGGCGGACTATGCCAACCAAAGAAAAACTAGCTGAGAAACCAGAGTCACAGAGTTCTGATAGGGAGATGTCTTCTGTAATTACACATGAAACTGCAGAAGCACCGGAAGAGGTCCCAGCTAAAAGAGAATTAGGTCAACTTGGCTCCAAAAACAAAACAATGTACGCTTGTAGCGACTGCGGTCATGAGTTCAGGGACAAGCTGAGCCTGGACACGCACATCAAGAGGCGCCACACCAAAGAGATGAATCACTTCTGCGAGCTCTGCTCGTACGCCTGCGTGGCCAAGTACGACTACGACAAGCACTGTCTCAGTAACAAGCACAAAAAACGACTTGCCGAAAGCACGGAGTCCTCTGCCCACCTGCCGGACGCAGACGTCACGGCCACCAGACAGTCTTCGAACACGATGGGTCCCACCAGGTCATCCAGACGTGGGCTGGGCTCCCGGTTCCAACTGCAATGTGGGAGTTGTGAATTTAGGGTCAGCACCGCTGTCTTGCTAGAGAGTCACACCCGGCTGAAGCACCACGGGGTTCATCGCTTCTACTGTAACGTCTGCCAATACTACACTGCCACGTCTGAGTGGATGGACGCGCACGTGTCCTCGGAGAGCCACCGGCAGGCGGCCGAGGCAAAAAATACTGGGTGCTCCTCTGAGGATTGCGTCGAGAAGGTGAGTGTCGATTCGGTCTGTGACGACATGCTAATGGATGACGTCGCGGTCGGGGTCATTGGACATGACGGGGAGCTATGTTTTGATGTGAAGGACGAAGCTGTGGAGGCTGCGAAAGCTGTGTTGGAGAACATGGATGAGCCCCCTAAAGATGACAAAAGCCCCCTCAAGAGGAGGAGAGGTAGACCAAAGGGATTCACCACAACTACTTGCGAACACTGTGGCCTCGTAGCTTCCAACAACACCAATTTAAGCGTGCATATCCGGCGTAAGCACAGCCGGCAGTACAGCTACACCTGCAAGCTTTGTTCGTACAACTGTGTGACAAAAGGCGACATGGACCGGCATTGTCTCACAAAGAAGCACCTTAAACGCGTGGAGGATGCTGCTAGTGATGGGGATGTAGACCCAGATACATCAGTGCAGGTTTTGGGTGTGGAGTCAGGCCTCCAAGTCAACAAGGCTCAGGCTGTACTTCAGCGTTGTCCGGCCGACACAGTAAACAAAGGTGAGGAAGGGTCCACGGACCAAACGGGGGTGCTGTCGCAAGAAGATGACAAAACACAATCTGGCAGCCCCAAAATGAGCAAGTATGACTCTGTCAACTCCTGCAGCCATTGCAGCTTTGTAGCTCACTCGATTCCCTCCCTGGAACTCCACATAAAGAGGAGACACACCTGGGACTTTGAGTTTGTGTGTCTGGCATGTAGCTACTATGCAGTCACTCGCAGAGAGATGTCACGCCACGCTGCCACTGACAAGCACAAGCAGAAGTGCCAGGTTTACCTGGAGAACTTTGCGGAGAAAGACCTGGTCCATCCAGTGGAGGAGGCCATGGAGATAGGAAGCAGTGCTGGTCTTGACCCGGTCGACCAGATCACTAGACACACTGACAATCCATCCACTTTAGAGCATCCGAATATCACTGACACACCTCATCCTAACGACACTGATATGCAGCATCCAACTATCACTGCTACGACACATCCTAACATCGATGATACAGAGCATCTTAAGGTCACTGATACGGAGCCTCCTAAAACCACAGTTACAACTGATTCTAACGTCGTTGATAAAGAGCCTCCTAACATCACAGATACAGCACATTCTAATATCAATACAAAGTATTGTAACATCACCAATACGAAGCATCTTAATATCACCGATACAGCTCATTCTAACATCACCGATATGGAGCATCCTATCGTCACTGACACAGAGCATCCTAACATCACAGATACAGCTCATTCTAATATCACCAATACAGAGCATCCTATCACCAACGATAGAGCTCATTCTATCGTCATTGATTCAGAGCATCATGAAATCACAGACACGGAGCATCTTAAAATCACCGATACAGAGCATCCTAATGTCACAGACACAGAGCATCCTAATGTCACAGACACAGAGCATCCTAACGTCACCGACACAGAGCATCCTAACGTCACCGACACAGAGCATCCTAACGTCAATGACACAGAGCATCCTAACGCCAATGACACAGAGCATCCTAAAGTCAAAGACACAGAGCATCCTAAAGTCACAGATGCAGAGCATCTTAACATCTCAGACACAGAGCATCCTATTGTCACCGACACAGAGCATCCTATTGTCACCAACACAGAGCATCCTAAAGTCACAGACACAGAGCATCCTAAAGTCACAGACACAGATCACCCTAACACCATTGATGTAGAGCATCCTGGAACAAACATTAAAGAGCATTCTAACATCACTGGTACAGAGCATCCTAATATTACAGAGACAGAGCAAACCACCGACAGAGACCAAATAACCCCTATGCCCTCACAAATGTCAGAGGTTTCTAGCAACAACAATGAAGCCCAAACTATAGAAGGTACAGGGACTGTTTATGAGAAGAACAGCGAAACATCTGATCAAGGCAAGGTAGCCACAGGTCCATGCCAAACCAGAGAACTACAATCTGGGGACAAAAAACTGACAGAAGAGGCCGAACCCGAGCCAGTCAGTTCTGATGATGATGCGGAGGTCGTCGAGAAACAGCTCACCAGGATGGTGCCATTCGACGCTTGTATCGTAGCCCTGAAGTCCCAGACGGAAGCGCAGCTGGCACTGTATGAAGAGCGCATGGCTCACTTTGCCGATCGTGACCCTGACCTTGCTGTAAGTGGCCCGGCAGGTAGCCCTCTAAAGATCAAGAAAAACAAACCAGCGAGGGCCTCGGGTCCTTCTCGCGGTGTAACTCCCAACCCCCGCATCCGCTGCGACGACTGCGGCTTTGTGGCGGACGGCCTGAGCGGCCTCAACGTGCACATCTCCATGAAGCACCCGTCCAAGGAGAAGCTCTTCCATTGCATGCTGTGCGGCAAGTCCTTTTACACTGAGAGTAACCTGCAGCAACACCTGACCAGCGCCGCCCACCAGCGCAACGAGCAGAACAGCATCGAGGAGCTGCCCGAGGGCGGCGCCACCTACAAATGTGTCAAGTGCACAGACCCCTTCGGGACGGAGCAGGAGCTCTTCGTGCACATCAAGGAGAAGCACGAGGAACTGCTGCGCGAGGTCAACAAGTACGTCCTGGAGGACACGGAGCAGATCAACCGGGAGCGTGAGGAGAACAAGGGGAACATCTGCAAGCACTGCGGCAAGGTGTGCAAGAGTAGCAACTCCATGGCGTTCCTGGCACATGTCCGCACCCATACAGGTACGATGGCTCACAAAACACACGTTTCAGTAGACCTCACCACAGGGCTGTTCATCTCCTCTCCTGGAGGGCTGAAACTAGAGGTCCATGCTTATACATGCTTTCAATGCCAATACTAATTATTGGCAGACCCAAAAACATCCAATACCATTAATCAGTCGATTTTATTATGATTTTCTTTAAGTACCTTTACAACATTAAATGACCAATGAACACTTCTAGTGCAACTTATTTATACAATGCTTAAATAAAATAGATTCAGTCTCAAATTAATCATTTACATAATATCTTAACTTTAACAGATTATTTTTTACCAAAAACAAAGCTGTTGCTTCAATATTACCATGGTAGTGGTGTCACTCCATTTGTCCGTGTTGGAGAATATCTGTCACACGCTAGATTGAATCGGACTATTGTTTTTTAATTTATCCAAAATTCAGATACCACCATGCATGTAAATAAAACAAATCAGTAACTGAAAAACATTACATTCAGTCTTACTTTATTAAATAAAGGGTTATCTCTGGACAAAGCAGCTAACCCATGTTACACTAGTAGCGTAATATCAATCATGTGTAAAGTGGTAATGTGATAATTAATTTTTTCTGAAAGATACATTTTAGCTTACCCTGACTAGGTCCTTTAGATGCTGCAATGTGTGACAGGTGGTCAGTCTGTCACTAAGTCTCCCTGTGGTTTGCGATCTAATTTTAACTTCATAAGAAAAGCATCCTGGAATAAAGTATCGGTCATAATTGGTGTGCGATCGGTCAAATGTGCCGATTACCGATTTCCATAATTAGTAAGCCAGGTCGATTAACCGGTTGACCCCCCCCGAAACACTTCTGTTTTTGTCCTCTCTTTCTAATAAGGGGCTGGTTCAGACCTGAAACACTTCTGTTTTTGTCCTCTCTTTCTAATAAGGGGCTGGTTCAGACCTGAGACTTCTGTTTTTGTCCTCTCTTTCTAATAAGGGGCTGGTTCAGACCTGAGACACTTCTGTTTTTGTCCTCTCTTTCTAATAAGGGGCTGGTTCAGACCTGAGACACTTCTGTTTTTGTCCTCTCTTTCTAATAAGGGGCTGGTTCAGACCTGAAACACTTCTGTTTTTGTCCTCTCTTTCTAATAAGGGGCT